>RJWH01004232.1:0-52329 GCA_004363575.1 Solenodon paradoxus | reverse complement strand
CCTTGCTGTCATTTTTCGCACCTCTTGTCCCACCCCTTTCATCCGTTCTAGGTGGATCTCCTGACCCCAGCTGACTATTCCGCAGGTCAGACTCACCTCTTAATAGCTGCCTGTTCAAAGTCAAAATTCTAGAAACAACTCTGCCTCATCATATTGTATTTCAGTATGGCCTTCTGTAGAAGTTCTAGCAGAAACCAACTGAGCGAAAATGTTGTGGGTGTTGTGGGGATCCACCTCCCCTTTATTTCACACCATCACAGCTCATCTTTGTTCTTAAGAGCCTGACGTGATTGCCTGTTTCAGGATTCTGGCTGCTGAGCCAACACGTTCGCAATTCAAATGCTGGCCACTGAACAATGGAATCAAAGAGTCCCACACCAGATTATAAATCATCTGTGTTATATTCTTCTTGGGATTACTACTGTTTAACAGACAAACAGAGCCTTGACTTCACTTCCTCGAGAGCGGGAGTTACAGCCCAGGCCTCCCCAGCTGCACGCGCGGGGGCCGCTGCTGCTAATCCGGACGCTGACTCCTTGTGGACACTGCAATGTGGGCTGCAGGGGGGGACGGCGCCACATGGGGCCCAGTACATCACTGTCTACGGCTCTACGCCCCCGCCCCCACCCCAAATTTTCTACACATTATCAAGGGCAACAAACGAAATCCATTCCTAGGCATTTTGCTTCCAGAGAAACAACAGATGCGCCCTGTGTTGGGTGTTTCCGATGGTTGGCTCTGTCCAGGCCCTGCTCCCCAAGAAGGGCTGTGCACCCCTCTCTGCTTTGTCTGGCAGCATCATTTCATGGTTAAAAAGTATTCACTGAACAATGGGGCAATTTTCCTAAACAGTTCATATCTTGATTCCTTGTTTTAAAAACAGAGATAATAAGAGTGTAATTCTGAGTCTGATATGCTACTCTTACAGGATACTTTACACAGGAGGTTTCTGGCGTGGACGTCCAAGGTCTCCCCCTCAGAGGACCGCGGAGCCCTAGACAGGACAGGACCTGGGCCTAGCAAAGCCACGTACTTATGAGCATCAAGAAAAAACAGTAGCATATTACACCAGCAAAGCAAATAGTAAAACTGCCAGGATCATTACCTTTACTTTCACCTGGCTTCGGACTTGCTTCTAGATAACTTACTAATTATCAGAAGGAACTGACATCATCTAGGAGAGTTTCTTTGCTTTGACTTGCTTGACTCTGGAACAATGGACCAGAACTACCCCAAACTGGTTGAAGCCGGAAGTGGTGTCTCTTAGGCTACATTTTAGAAAGTACGTGCTGGTGACAAGACCTTGTCCTTCAGGTGACCTTGAATGAAAAATCTCCCACCAGCAAAACCAACAACTTGACCTCTGGAACAAACACTCAAAGGCAAATCCCCACTTGGGCTTCATCCAAAGATAGTGGCTCAAGTTGGTTACTGTGCCCAACGCTGTGGATGACCGCAGGTGAGCCAATAAACTGACCCGTCAGCTCTGCCCAACCCCACGCTCTTTACTTCCTTTGTCTGGACCCTGTGAAATCTCCACAGGCCAAAAACTGAAGAGATAGATTTGGGAGCTTTGTCTCTTATCGTCTTGTCAGCTGACATCATGATAAAACTTTGTTTTGTTTGTTTGCTTTTTTAAAGCAAAAGTGCAGGCAGGAATGAAGGCAAGTAGGCAGATAGGCAGGAAGAGAGAAAGAAGAAGCAACTTTAGTTTTGTTTTTTAAGTTATTCGTACTGGTTTCTTCCCCCTGGGCCTGGGACTGAAACCAGGAGTATGCAGCTTGCTCCTTTGGAGGCAAATGACCTAACCGCTACTCCACCAGCGGGGTGCTACGCTAAAGCTTTCTTTTCTCAGAGCACAGTGTCATAGTATCAGTTTTTATATGCAGGATGGAGTGCTTACTCAATAAGAATAACTCAAATACAGGGACAAAATGAACAGCTCTGATGGCATGCGTGTATGCAAACGCACTGACAACTACATTATGACCGTGGTCTGGCAGTGACCGTGAAACTCTCTCTACTGCGTGGTACATTCTAAGTACAGCAGACTCGCCCTTGTTGGAATAGTGAGTTTATACCTGGAGGGCTCTTAGAATAATGTCTTGCACATGCTAATTAGTCAAGAAATGTTGATTATTCCTATTATACTCATTATTATTACCGGGAAAATGAGGACCACTTTCATGACGGTTCAACCTCAGCAGCTCTTCGAGAACATAGAGGGGAATTATTTTAACTTGTGACATAGGAAGAGGAAAAGGTTGAGGAGAATGAAAATGACATTTTCAGCATAAAGTTCCTATAATTTAGTGGAATGTATAATTCTGTACAATGATGGCACAGATGTGTATGAAGCTGGAGGGAAGGAGGGAGAACTTCCGAGGTCCCCTCATCGAACCTGACAGAGCCTGTAGAATGACAAGGCACTCACCCTTGGTCAAATCCTGTTATTTATGAATAACACCTCTGTATTATTCTTCTAAAAAACTTGCTGGTCCACATTATCCTTTCATCATAACTAAATTCATATAATGACATAGAGAATTCTGAATTCTCTGTCTGTGGTCTTTCAAAGACCAAAAGAAAGTAAGTATTTCCTGTCCCATCTCCCTAGATTTCATCAATTGTATACTTATCACCTTCTCAAGCACAATTGGAACATTCTCTGCTGATGCAATTGGACTGTTATACCTTCTATGATTTTGAAGACATTTCTGGATTTTTTTTTTTTAAAGAAAGTTGCAGGCAGGAATGAAGGTGAGCAGAGGCAGACAGGCAGGAAGAAAGAAGAGGCTGAAGCGCTTTATTTTACTTAGTTGTTCATCTTGGTTGTTACCCCCATGCCTAGGATATGAAACCAAGTCCTTGGGATGTATGTGGACAGTGCTCCGCTGGAGGTGGCTGACCAAACCACTACTCCACCAGGGCATGATCTTTCTGGCTTTTAAAGGAAGAATCAATTATCTTTCAATGTGAGTTTTCTCCTTCCTTCCTTCCTTCTCCTTTTCCCCATCCCAGTCCTTCCTTCCCTCCATTCCTTCCCTCCCTCCCTCCCTTCCTTCCTTCCTTCCTTCCTTTCTTCCTTCCTTCCTTTCTTCCTTCCTTCCTTCCTTCCTTCTTCCTCCTTCCTTTTTTCTTCCCCTCCCACCCCTTTATCTTTTTTAAAAGATTCTCTTTCAGTACTTGGAACTCCTTTTCCCCAGACTTACTTTCTGTCTTTTTCCATTAGAAAAAATAATTGTCCAATTCCAGCAACCAAAGCTAAAATCTGTCACCTTGGGAAAAAACACCCTTCCTCCCTAGGGTATTTATTTTTTAAGTTTTCTGGCTCACAGTGTATTATACAATCAGTGATAGGAGACTGGGCTCTGTGGTATGTTATATGGAACCAGATTTCACTGTACAACTCAAAACCAAGAGAAAAGAGTTAGTTTCCATGTGTAATTAGTCATTTTTTCTGCCAGGAAGGCTTCTGGTTGGGTATCAAGTGACTGGAAGCTTAGTGCTATTCCAGTAGATATTAAATGTGACACATTGCTTGGGATCAAAGAAATTAAATAGAAAAGAACTATTTCTATTGCTTCATGTCATTTGAACACACCAAATGGTAGAGAAATTTTGCCTCTTGGACAGCACAGTAAGTTGTGTCAAGTTTCAGGCTTATAACTGTATTTGCTACGTTGTGTTCATAAAGTAACTCCTTCCAACGTCAACGCAGTATCTATGCGTGGTTCTAGAATTGCTGTAATTACCCGTCAGCTGACACAGTGATCAGTGATGCCCCAAGGGGAATGAAGAAATATGTCAAGACCTATTTTAAAGGACTCTACAGGAGAGATTTGGGTGGTGGGGGAGTTTTGATGGTGAAAGTATCTGAAATTGTAGTCGATTCTTTCCACCCAACTATTTCACAGTAGCTTTCCTAGAAGTGACTGAAACTTGCAAATTTCATATTCCTTTCCCTTTTCTGAGCTTTGTTGTGTGCCATAATACTTAGCAGGAAGAAAGCACAAAATCAAAGCCAATTTATCTAACTGGGAGAAAAGTTTGCATTTGTTACTCCAATTATTTTTGGAGTTTTCCTCCTGCTGAAATGATTGGAATACAAAAATCGGGAGTGGCTATATGGCAGGGAACCACTTTCCATTGGCCTTAGCAAATATTTAACAAGGAACCATGAAGCAAACTCAGGGAAATTGCTAACCAGTTTAAAAAGCAGCAAGAAAACAATAGTCAAAGAGATTTGATTGTTTTGGGAAGGCTTTCTCCGTTGACAGTAATCCATGGTAAGGCTGACTTTCACAGCTTTGAGGTTTAGAAAGGAAGATGGGGAGGTGATTAGTTGTAGGAGGGAGGCACAGAAATGGAAAGAAATCACTTTCCTTGGCTTTGGTCCCAACCCCTGCAGCAGTCAAGGCCAAGTGAGGCAAAGGCTTCCAGAAAATGACAACAAACTGAGCGCAGGGGACAGTACCCTGGCAGTCCACCGAAGCCTTGGTGATTCTGACTTGAGATACAAATGTGGCTCTCACTGTCCCGATGGGGTCAGACACACCTGTGCTCCTTCTGAACTATTTGCTTAGCCTTAGCTTTGAAGTTTGTACTCTCCATAAATTCAGTACCATTGTGAATACTTAGCAGTACAAAATAGGATTATGGTGTGAAGGCTTTAAAGAAAGGAATTCAAAGATTTTTGAGTTTTGAATAGAGTCAAAGATTTTTGAAAAGATAGTGGCTGGGGGTGTTAAACTACGTCAATGACAAGGAACAATGAAAGTGAATACTTCATAATAAGTAACTTTATAGTATGACCTAAATACCTAATGCAAATATACTTTAATATTTATTAAGCTATTACTCTGTGCCTGTCAGTTTGAACTCTCTGTGTTAATTGGTTTGATATATAATAACCCTCTAGGTATGTAATTTTATTATTCCCATTTTACCAACAAGAAAACTGAGACACAGATGCACACACTTGTTTCAGAATCTGTATTACCAACTTCTAAGCTCTTCTTATGTATATTTTTATGCATAAGTATATTTTTAATCCTAAAAGGATTATCTGTGGTTATCGCTATTCCCTAAAAAAATCATGCTGGTGTTTATTTATTTCCTGGTTTTCTTATTAAAAACAGAATTTGACTACTGAGATGTAAACTGAAATGATGGACTCTATTCTTTAGAACAGATGCCACTTTCAAATCTGGTAAGTGCCACTTTCTGGTTAGACAGCAATGACTTCAGTTTCTAACTACAGTGATACTGCACATTAGCTTTGTTTATCAAGTTTTCAACCTGATTTACCAAGTTATCAGTATAAGCAGTGCTCTAGCAGAGAGTGAAATGGAACCTATCACAGCCTATCATAGCTTCATGGTGACAAGGTTTGACCAAAAGGACGAGACCAGGCACTGTCAGCCACTCTGCGGTATTTAAATCATTAACCAACAGCCCCACAAAACAGAGGCAATGTGTTCTAGGTTCAGTGATAGTGATCTATCTCATTTCACTCACCAGTTTGCAGAAACAGTTATTGTCATTTAGGATGGTCTTTTGGCAGTCAAAGTATTGCAGAAATACAGCTAATTTTTCAAGTTAGAATTATGAATTAGTAGATATTGGAGAGAAACGTGTTAAGAAAGAATGGGAAGGAGAGAAAAGAGGACAATACAGCATACAAAATCATATCCATTTACCTTATTAACATGCAGAAATCATCTGGGTGGACAAATCAGACTTAAGGCTCCATTTTCATTTCAGTGAAAATAAAGGTGGCATTCTGCTTCTTAATCTCTTTTGCTTTCTAGTTCAATGGCAATTTAATGTCCTAGAGAATACTGATGATTCTCTAAGATCGAAAACTTAGTCTTTCATTTCAATACAAATGTGCAGAGAAAGAAAAGAAAGAAAAAGATTTTTAAAAGAATGAAAGGAAATGATAAGTGAGAAAAAAAGGCAAGTATATAATTGGGTTGCATTGTTTTTACATGGATTCTGTCCCATTATGCTAGCTCCTATCACCCAGATACGATGATGAGAAGGAGGCAAATGGGATGAGATGATGATATGAAACATTTGCTAACCTTCAGACTTTTTTTAGAGAGAGGAAGGAAGAAAGAAAGAAAGGGAGAGGAGTAAGAATTTTTTTTAAAGGATAGGTGCAATCAGGAATGAAAGTGAATAAGAAGGCAAACAGAAAGAGAGAGGAGGAAGCATCTTTCATTTTTTATTTAGTTTTCACACTGGTTGTTTCACACACACACACACACACACACACCAGACCTGGGACTCAAAAATCCAGGGATATGTAATCTGTGCTCCTTCAGAGACGACTGGCCTAACTGCTGCTCCACCAGGGCGCACCAAGAAACATCTTTATTTAGTTGTTCACTCTGGTCTTCAACTCAGGTCACTGAGCTGTATGTGGTCCACATACCAGTTTCTAAGCCACCTGAGCCTCAAGGGCGCACCAACCTTTGGACTTTTGCTGCTTCTAAAAAGGTACGGTGTGTGTGTGTATATGTGCGTGTGTGTGCCCATGTGTGTGCGTGTGTGTGTGTGTGAATACAGACTTCTTACGAGTCTCTCTTAAGAATGAGAGGTACAAATTCTTGTACCCTTTGCAGCCAAAAACCTAGGTAGAATACACCACAACAGACCTCTGGCTCAGGACTGTGTACATATAATATTCTACTGAATACACCATTACTGCAAAACAAGAATATATAGAATATATTTTAAAGCTCTCAAATATAATGAAAACAATCTAGAAAACTGATTAGCTTATAACTTGAGGGCAAATGGTTAAGAGCCAACTTATCCAATTCACATTGCTTCCCACAAAGGCATTTTCTGAGTGGTATTTATGGAGTAAACCATGTCATTCTTAGACCATTATTGCAGAACGTACCACTATACAATCTGACAGAAGAGTACAATAAAAAGTCAACATTTTTCAATATGAGATATAAAAATAATTTACACCTGTATCTTTACTAACCATCTTAAGTTATAAAACATTGCAAACACAGTTTAAGCCCTCTGTGTACCCTTTACCAATCACACCTTCTTGATCTCTAAGGCTACTTACTACCACTGGGAATTAAGACTTTGTTGTTGGCATGCATTTCTCTATACTCCCATGACATCATTAAGCCCTCATACCACTGTTTTACAATTTTAACTTCTAATGAATAAATTCATTCATGTCACCTGTATGTATTTTTGCAACTCTTTTTTTGGATCGCTGTTATGTTTGTGAGTTTCAATATTCTGATTCACAAATTTCTAGTTCATTCATTTTATGAATATGTCAGTCCATCTACTTCCCTTTCTTTGCCCCCCTGCTTTATTGAGTCATTGTGGACATGGAACACTGTGTAAGTTTAAGGGGTACATATAGTATGATTCAATGCAGAGGTTGCCCTCTACTTACAATGAGGTTATGTTCCTACAAACCCACTGCAAATTGAAAATATCGTAAGTTGAAGATACACTGGATAGACCTAACTACGAAAGTTGATAGCTAGCTTACTTTAAACATGCCCAGAACACTTACGTCAGCCTACAGTGGGGAAAAAAACACCTAACATGAAGCCGACTTTAGAGGAAAAAATTGACTGTCTCAGATAATGTATGAGGACTGTACTGAGAGTGAAAAGCAGTCTACAGAGTAGGGTTGTTTACTCTTGGGATCAAGTGCAACAGGGAGCTGGGCTCTTCACCACGGTCACTAGCATCATGAGGCCCTATCACACGACCTTTTGTTAGTCCAGGAGAAGAGCCAAATGAACATCTGAAGTAGGGCTTCTCACAACAGAGTAGGTTCAGAAAATCGTTAACCATCCTAAGCGGGTGGTCAGCTTCATATATCGTTACCACAATAAAGTTAGTTAACACCTCCATTGTCTTCCATCGATTATACAAGGGGTTTTTTGTATGTACTGAGAACATTCAAGATCTACGATCTTAGCCATTTTCAAGGACATAATACAGTACTGTTAACTGTTGTCACCATCCTGTACATTACGTCTTCAGAATTAGTCACCTCACACCTAGAAGTTTGTTTCTCTAACATCTCTCCATTTCCTCTGTCTTCTGTCCTTTGGCAACACCGTTCTACTCTCTGTTTCTACAAGTTTGGCTTTTTCTTTGGATTCCATCTATAATTGACATCATAGAGTATCTATCTTTTCCTGTCTGGTTTATTTCACCTAGGATAATACCCCCAAGTTCTCCTTATGCTTTTACACATGGCGTACTTTTCTCCTTGTTGCTGGCCAAGTAATATTCAATTGCCTATATATGCCACATTTTCTTTATCCATTCACCCATCAATGGATATTTAGGTTGTTTGATAATGACTATTATAAAAAAAAGACTGAAGATGACAAGAGTTGGCAAGGATAAGGAGGAAAAGGAACCCTTATGTACTGTCTGTGTGAAAGTATCCTGGTACAGCCATTTTGGAAAACAATATGGAGGATCCCAAAAAAATGAAAACTAGAAACACCATACAATTCAGCAATGCCACTCCTGGGTATATAGCTGAGGAAATGAACTCACTCTCCCAAAAAGATCCATTTTCTTTTTGATGAGTTTTTAGATTCTTTCTAATTCAAAATTTTAAATAATGCTGCTGTGAACATTCTTATACATGTGTCCTGCACATATGAGCAAAAATCCTTCTAGGTATATACCTAGCAGTATATTCACTCAGTTCCTTATTCAATGCATTATTAAATGAGCACCTACAATGGCACTATTCTAGGCCCCAAAGGACACAACCACAAATCAACAAGATGGACATCCCTGTACTCAAGGGTTTTATATTATAATGAGGAAGAAAGATTATTTAAAAAATCAGGCAAGTAAAATGTAGAGTGTTTCAGATCATTTCTATGGAGAACAACAAGTAAGAGTGTGGTAGAAGACCTTTTCTCTGACCCCAATGCAAAATTTAGTCTGCCAGGAATTTTTCACGGTACTAGGGAGGCTGTAGCTATGTCCTGCTATCATGATCAAGGACAAGCAAGCATTCTCCCTACTCTGCAGCTGTACATAACCAATGAGAGTTGCCAGTAGAAACCACACATAGCTGAGGAGGTGAATCTTTACCTCAGAGTATAAAAGAAGCTCCCCCAAACCCCCAGTTGCTCAACTTTGGGTAACGATACCCCTGCACCAGCACCAGTGCTTGCAATAAAGTGCCTTTTATTTACCTGAGTGCTCAGGTGTCAGTATTCTCACCATCTGGAGGCTCTGCCATAAGAAGAGAGTCAGATACATAGTGGGGGAAGGCAGAACCTATTCTTTTACATGGATAGTTGTGAAACACCAAACTCTGAAGGGGCATTTAAGGAGACATTTGAAGGAGATATGCATGTGCCTGGGGGAAGTTACAGAAGACTTTGTGCATAAGCCCTAAGAGAGGTGCATACCTCACACATTGGAGTATAGTAAGGACACCTGTGGTTGGCTGGAAGGGACCAAGCAGAGGTGAGTAGTAGGGGATGAAGCCATAAATCTGGGGCCATGTTCATGTTTATAAGGTCTATGAATACTACTCTATGTGAGATGAGATGGCACTAGATAGCTTTACAGTGTTATGATTACAATTTCATTATAAAGAATCACTCTAGGTGCTATATAGATTGGGGTGACCAAGGATGAAAACAAGGAGATGGACCAGGAAGGTAATGCCAGTATCGAAGGGACAGAGGATAGTGGCAGAGACCAGAGCCTCATTACAGAATGTGGTTTGAAGTGTCAGATTCTGGTAGAGTCAACTGGATTTGTAGGATGGATTGGATGATTGGGGTGTGAGAAAAAGAATTATGGCTGACTCCAATATTTTTCTTGAACAACTGAAGGAGGACTGTCATTTGTTGACATGGAGGAGGTTTGGAAAGAAGGTTTTAGGAGTAGAGGAGACTCAGAAGTTCCATTTTGGAGAGATTACACTGAATATACCTATTAGATATCCAAGCAGCTATGTCCAGTAGGTAACTGGATAGAACAGAACAGTTTAGTGTATGAACACCTTTAAATTCTTTGTGCATTACAAAATTGTGTTCTACATTGTTTGTGCCTATTAAGACTTCACGCTGAGGTACCAAAACTTGTATTGTCCACTTTTCATACTGATAATCCAACAGCATTATTTGGAGTCTCATTGTTGATAATGTCCTTCAACAAAACAATACTCTTGACTAACCTTTATAAGTACTGTATATTCATGACCTACTGGCTGGCAGTGATCTGTCACCCTGTTTTCCCAAACCAGAGTGGTCAGGAAATGGGATCTACCCCCTACTGTTATTCTTAGCAATAAAGGTGAAGCATGGCTTATTTCTACTTCTATTTTCTTATGGGGAGATGGAAATTTCTACAGACGGTGGCGTAGATTTGCTATGGCTTGTCCTTTTGTTTCGTTTTTGATGATGATAAAAGTCTTGCTAATATAAACTAATTGGAGGCACTGGAGGTGCTGGATTTTGAATATAAAAATAATTCATAATCATTAAATTACATACATTAATTCAAATTTTACTAGGCTAATAATGATGACCTCATAGGCACCTTATGATAGATATGAGTAATTGTGCTTAGAACATTAAACATGCTTGGACTATTGCTGAATTCCACATTTACTGCAGGAAGTGGGTGTTTAAAAGTGGTTTTTTTTTCCCCTTATGAGTACATATACACACTTACCTTTCAATATAATTTGAATATGAAGATGGCTGGACTACTGTTCGTAAGTTGGGAGTGATTTGTTTTGCTTATAGTGATTTGACAGAGAAAACTACCTCCTTTTTAAGTTTTTGAGTTTGTTGATTGACTTACTTTATTCACTGCAATATAAGAGAATAACCCTAAAAAATGATTTTTATATAGAAAATATTCTGGAAATTATCAGGGTATCATTTTTGAAAAAAAAGACATTCAGAATATGAAATTCCTGCCCAAGAATTTTTTTTAAGATGACAATTCCACACATAGTGTAGTAAACCTAGTCTAACAAGAAAACGAGCTATAACTGCAGCCCAGGGCTCTCAGACATAAGTGCAGGGCCCGATCAGGATTCAGACCCGGCTTCTATTCTAGTCTCTAGAATCAATTTTTTTTCTGCTAATTCTTTAAACAATTTCATTTTCAATCTTAACTCCTATATATTTCAAAGGTTTAGAATATATGGTTTCCATAATGAAATATTCCGAAAAGTGTCCAGGGTGAAAATATAAGGTCTCATGATTAGAATGCTAGATGTAATTTTGAATTAAAATCCTTCATGAATTGTTGGCCAACTCACCAAAGTAGAGAGTGGAGAGAAGAGGAAAATTAAAGCCGTGTCAGAGAGCATGTCTTTATATAGTGGTGAAGTAGTGCATGAGAAATATGGAACATGCGGACCAGTGAAAAATATATGAATTCTGATTCGATTGTATTTGATGTAAAAATATCATCAAACAATATCACGTGAGTACTATCTAATTGTATATAACTAATCATTGTACACAAGCTTTTCTCTTGGGTTAAAATTTTTGTTGGAACGATGTAAGAATAGAGGAGGAAAACAGAATTTTTCGGTCCTATTTGTGGTCATAGCTTGTGTTTGTGCCAGTTCTATTAGCAAAACTCGAAATGACTGGATGGCTTCGATCTAACATTTTCCATTAGCAGTGGGGGCTACTTCATATTCATCTGTGGGTTCACTCAGCCCAGGTTCCCAGACCAAATGGCTTCTGTCCAGACCGCACAGAAGAAGCTCCAGACCAGCAGCTTAGGAGACCAGCCACCACAGTTGAGCAAATAGTGTTGCTGTTCTGAACCCAGCAGAAGCTTAGCCACTAACGTCCCACTCATTTAATCAGATCTGAGCCTTCTGAGTAGCAGTCTTGTCTTTTCCTTAACAAAGCTCTTGAAGGGTAGACTTTTGCCCCGTGTTCCAATCCCTGTATCTAGACCCCGATGCCTGCTGTCGTATTCTCCTGGGGCACATTCCTTTCATCTTACCACTGTCCCGCACCCCACTCCCCACCCAGGAGAACTCCCACTTCTCAGCACCAACTGTCTGTGCTTACCACTCAGTGTCTATTTGGCTTCTGCTTACTGCCTGCTCCAGGGCCCCCAAAACACCCCCTTTCTCCCCGCAATGCTCCTGGGGCCTTCCGAGGTAGGCTGCTGACCCACGGGTGTGCCCACTTTCTGGGTCTGGGTTCTGGGTTCTGGGTTCTGGGAATCCTGGACAACACAGTCTGAGCGAGATTCTACAAGGCCCTGATGCGGGGAACTGCTTACTGAAGTTTTTCTTCCTTAGAAAAAAATCTCCTTCAAGGATTTTGTCTTTAGACTGTCCTATGTGTCATGTGGTAAGGTTTTTGGCATTTGGTGCACTGACAACTAACTATATGGCACAGAGGACCAAGATCTTTGGAATGGAAATTAAGAAAATCCAGTGGACATTTGCACCCTTCTCCTCAAAAGAATAACAAAGAAAAAGCACACACAACTCAAAAGGACTCAAAATGAGCAACTAACTTTAAGTAATGTAGCATTCTTGTCAAAGATGTAATTGCTCTAGAAGGGCACAATTTCCAATGACTAATGAATGTGGCTCATGGTAGACTGGGAGATGACCAGAGCAAATCAGTTAATAATTCTATAGCTATTAACTAATGAATAGCCCCTCCCTCAAAAAAAAAAAAAAAGAAAGAAAGAAAGAAAAGAGGCAAAAGCATGAATTTGATGGCCCCCAGAGTACAAATACTTAGTAATTATGGTCTGTTCACATGAAGTTAAATGGATTGCTCTTTGTCATTTTTGAAAAGACAGCATATACTTATTTGCCAGAGTAATCATTTGGAAGTGGCCTGTTCTGGAGGTAAACGTAAGTGGAGTCATCTGTAGTTTGAAAACCTGTAGGACCCTTCTGAGTGATGTGTGAATGTATTTCTAATAAAGCTATTTTCTTCCCAAACTAGTGGGTTCAAAAACATCTAAATAGAATCCAAAAGAAATACTCAATTTTATTTCCACCATAGGCAAAACAATAAAAAAAGTTCTTTATGAAAAAGATATATAAATGTAGAATTTAGGATGACATGTTAAATGAACCCATTAAGAAGTTTTTGACTGCCCCCTGCTGTCAGTTTCTAGAAGAAATGTAGTAAAATTACTGTCAAAATCTGACTCGAGGAATTAGCAGAAAAAATTGGTTGGAAAAAATATCCCCTGCCTCTCATTAAAAGGTTGACCATATTTCCTTGAGACAAAACACAGGGTGAGACTGGCCTCACAGACTGGCCCTGGGACAATTTCCTCCCTCTTTGCCCCACCCCACCCCTTACAGATGATGTGCCTATGTTATTATTTCAGTACCTTACAGTTTTGATCCCTTAGCACTATACAATATAACTCGATATCTAGGAGTTTGGTATTTCCAGTTTTGCTCTCTTTTCTTATAACCAATACAAACAAAATGTCTATTAGTGAATATGGGGGTGAATGGGACATGTGATTTTGGTGACCTGCTGTTCACAGGAAGAACAAATGACCAATGGTGTCCACCATTTTGCAAACTTCACAAGCATGGATGTGCTTTTTACATTTCAATTACTTGACAAACTACTGTTCATTAATACAAAGCAAAACTTTCCAAATAAATATTATTTCCTAGTATAATCCAGACTCTTCTTTCCAATGTACAAAATTAAAAAACGAAAACCAAAAAAGAAAAATATGCAAATGCATGCCTGCATGGCTAGATGCAAGACAGTTTTAATTTTTTCACCTATTATCTTAGTCATGATACTGTAGAACGAGGCAGAAGTAGGTATTATTATGATGCCTATTATACAGATGAAGAAAGTGAGTCACAAAGGACCTTGCCGAGGTGACCTGGCTGCAGGTCTCTGGCCAGACCTCCCACTTTGGTTTCTCTTTCTTTATTGGAAAAGTTCTGCCTCCCTTGTCTGCATCACACTGAAGGGGTGTGGGTGTGCCCACCAGGTATCTATTTGGGGCTAACTTGCCGCTGGCCCCAGCACACCTCTGCCTTTCACTTCTGTCCCGCCAGGCCAGACAATGTCTACTTGGAGCCACACCTCCAACATTTTCAGCAACTTGTATTTCAATGAGGCGCATACTTTCCAGGGGACTTGGCATCAATCAACTGCCCACCTGAAGCCGCCCCGGCAGTCATTAACTCCAGGGTCCTCTGGAGCAATCTGAGCCCCTGCAAGCCTGTGCAGCCCTTTGTCTGCTCCCTTGGTCAGCAGGCCTCGTTCACGACAACTGCTATGTCACCACCCGGGACGCTGTGGCCTTGCAGGTACCGCAAACCCTCTCTCCGGCTCCAGCGTGGTTGAGCAGCCCAGGCCAGGCCCTGCCTCTCCTCCCACGTGGAAGCCGAAGCCCAGGTCAGCAGCGGACACGTGGCCCTCATGCCGCACGTCTTACCTGACCCGAGGCGGCGGCTGGCCGGTGACTCTACACTCCAGATAGACGCGGCTTCCCTCCGCCACCTCTTGGCTCCTCAGCTTCTGGGTGAACCGAGGCGCCGCGGGGAAGGGCGGCGGCCCCGGGGGCGCTGGGGGCCGGCTGCTCGGGCCGGGCCCTGCCGCCTCCTGCTCGGCCGGGTCGCCGTGCGCGGCGGCGGCGGCAGGGGCCTTGGCCTCGCGGTTGTCGGGCTCCGGCCGGTCCCCCGTGGGGCTCTGGCTGGCGGAGGCGCTGCGCGGGGCCGACGGCTGGGTTTGGGGGGACAGGTACCCGCTGTCCGGGGACGAGGACTCCCCGTTCGGGCTCCGGGGCCTGGGCTTGGCGGCTTCTCGGAAGATGGAGGTCAGCTCCTCGATGAAGGAGGCCGCGCGGTCGCCCGGCGGGCTCTGCGGGCGCGGACAGGCCGCCTTCCCGCCGCGCGGCGCGGCCCGGCGGAGGCTGCGGACGTAGCTGGGACGCGCCAGCAGGGCGGCGCCGGCCGGCCTGCCCCTCGACGCCGGGCAGCGCGGGGGCCCCTGCGGGCCCGGCCGGCTCTCCGCCCGGGGGCGCTGCGGGTCCGCGGGCTGGGCGCACCGGCCGCCGGGGGAGGCCCGGGGCCGCTGGTCCTCCCGCTCCGGCTGCGGCTGCGGCTCCGGCTGCGGTTGCGGCTGCGGCTGCGGCTCCCGCTCCGGCTGCGGCTGCGGCTGCTGCGGCCCCGCGCGCGCCTCGGCCTCCACGTCGACGATGGCGCTGCGGGCCAGGGCCAGGCTCCGGTGCATCTCCTCCTGGCTGAGGAAGGCAGACAGCCCGGGCGCCGCGCCCGCGCCCTCGTCCTGCACGTCGGAGAGCGAGTCGTAGAAGGAGTCGGGGGAGGACGTCCCGGACATCTCGGAGGCGAAGGCATGCGCGCCGGCTGCGCGCGACGAAGGCGGCTCCGGACCTGCAAGACAGTGCGGCTGGGTCAGCGCTCGGCGGCGGGGGCATTTTCTCATCATGATGCTGATGTGCACATGGGGGCGGCATGAAGCGGAACACAGATGTGCGCTCCGTTTCTCTCTCGCGCCCTGGTGGAGTAGCTGTTAGGCCCGCCGGCTCCGGCCCAGCGCAGTCCGGCACAGCCCAAGGACCCGGGTTCGCGTCCTGAGTGGTGGTGGTGGCGGGGCAACCACTGTGAACAGCCGAATAAACATTAAAAATAAGTAAAATGCGCTACACCCTAGTGACCAGAGGATAAGGCCACCGACGTAGTCCACCTACATCCCAAGGCCCTGGGTTCGCATCCCGAGTCGGGGAACGACCGATGCAAACAACTGAATAAACAATAACAAAGTAAAATGCCCTGCGTCCTAGTGACCTAGCGAATAAGGCCGCTAGACATCAACCACATGTATCTCGAGGACCCAGGTTCCAGACAGGGGTGGGGAGAACAAGATGACCAACTAAAGTTCTTCTAAAAATACATGAATACAAAAACTACTTCTCTTCTCACCTACTTGCTTTCATTCCTGCTTGCACCTTTCCTTAAAAACAACAACAACAACAACCTTTTTCTCTCTAAATTGGCAGAAGCATCAAGCATGCTTGTGCTTTTCATGTCTCAGTTTCACCTAATATGTGCCCCGTGAGTCAATGTCAGCATGTCACTCAGCAGCATGGAATAATTCAAGATGCTATCTGCGCTGTGCGTTTAGCAGGGCTTTGCCTTTCCCCCCTGACCCCCACCCCCACCCCATCTCCGGGTACAGTGGGTCCTCCTGCAAAGTCCTTCAGTTCAATCAATGCACTTCCGTTATAATGTTGAGAAGAAAAACCAACTCCCAGCCGAGGGCCATGCTCTGTGGAGCAGGCTACTTCTCCCCGTGTCTTCGTGGGTTTTCTCCAGGTACTGGGTTTCTTCCTGTCCCAAAGATGGGCATGTGAGGGTCACTGGGGTGTCTCCATTGGCCCACAGTGTGTGGGGTCAGGTGGCTAAGGTGAAGGTCATGAAAAGCCCAAGGACCTGGGTTCAAAATCCAGAGCTGGGGGTAAAAAACAAGAAAACAAAACCCAAAAAATGAAAAGAGAGGCAATGGGATGGATTTGGCCCATCCAGGTTGCTGCAGCCCAGTTTGCTGACTCGATCCAGATTGATGGCACAGTCTCAACATTCAAAGAATTAAGGTCATATGGGTAGTACTGGGAGGAGGGGGGTGTGGAGGAGACATTAAACAAATACTATCCAAATATTATAAAATAGGATATCAAAGGAAAGTTAAATTAATTCAGTTTCTATAAGAGTCTAATCTAGCCTTTATGGACATATGAGAAAATTATGAGAGAGAACTTCCCGAGGACATTGTTTAGGAGAGTCATCAGTGTTACATAAAATGTGTTTCACTATCTGCAAAATAACTGGGCAACAATTTAAATTCCACTATTTTGAACTCCATATTGGGAAGCAATGACTCTCCTGTTACTGAATGTGCTCTTCTCCATTTGTTCATAGAATGATTGAGAAAGGGAAGTCCACATAACCTCAGAAGTTATCTTGGCCTCAACATTGAGACTAGAAGTCACTTAAATTGGATCAGGAATATTCGTGGGAGCTATCCATTCTGTAGAAGGTAAGTGTGCCTTATGAGGGCAGAATAGACTCCTCGTTTAGAAGTAACTTCCCTTCTAGGGTTCTGCTTAGAGTCGTGCAGTTTTATTTTATTTTATTTTTTACAGAAAGGAAGGAATGGAGCAGAAGAAGAACACTTTAAGGAAGGAAGAGGAGGAGGAAGCTTTATTTTTTAAATTGTTTGTTTATTTTTGGTTATACCCCTGGTCCTGGTCACAAACCCAGGTCCTTCCTGGGTTTTACATGATCCACATCCCAGTTGCTGGCTTAGCACATGAGCCACCCAGACACACTGAGCTATTATTTTGTTAAGTGAAGTGCTCTTCGTTCTCACTGGCCAAACATGAGCCAGCTTGTAGTTTTTGACTCCTGTCAAAATTTCCATGTATTTAATTTCCATGAGGACTTTGCAAGTATGGAAAAGGTTTCCAGAAATCCACCTCTATGATCTACTACCACCTAGGATTCAGTGATTCATACTCTCCATTAATATAGCAAAAGATATGTAAGCAGAAATTCAAAAGCTCAGTATTAACCTAAACATCATGTCTTCTTTAATTGAATGCTATATGGTTCTTAGATGTCCTCTTAGAAAGCCTACCCAATTTGTTAAGCCTGAATGATGAGATTTCTCTGTGTTCTTGAACAACTCTACCTGGTAAACCAAACATCCTGCTGTTCTCCAAGTAAACCTTAGACGTCCATTAGAGTGACCTCGTCATTGTCTTTCTCTTTATCAGCCCAAACATTATACTCATTCCTTTGTCCTGTCTGTATTCCAGGATGGAACCATCCTGATTCCTCACCAATTATTCAAATACAGCCCATATATGGAAAAAGTATGTTTAGTGTTTTTATATGCATGAATATGTTTTGTTCATAGGAAATAGTCAGTTGAGATATGATACTGAAAAGTCAAAATCATGGTAAATGTGTCAAGTATAAAATAAACATATATCCAAGGTTTTATTTAACAAGTTTGAAATCTAGTGAGGTTTTACATTTGCTTGTTAGAATGGGCACAGGAACATACGTCAATGATAATGGAATTAGTCAGTGGAAAAGGAAATCTCTTCTCTTGGAGATTCAAGTGAAGATCATGTATGGAGTAGGTCTTTCAGGATGTGAGATGGAATGAGTTATCATAGCACAAAAGGAATGTTCAGCCTCAGCCTCAGGGTAGAGGGGACAGCTCTTCCACTGTCAGGAGAGAAGCAGTAAAGTAAGTGTGTGTGTGTGTGTGTGTGTGTGAATGAGAGAGAGAGAGAAAGAGAGACTGGATAAGGGGAGCTCCTATCTTGAGATTTCTATACATTTGGCCTCGTAGAAATTAGATGCGATGTATTTATGGTGTCAGTCTGTGCGATTATACACTTCGCCTGAACTCAGCAGTCCAGATGTGAAGATGTGAAGATAGGTGATACAGGTTTTGACACATAGATAAGATGGAAGCAAAATGGACAAGGTTGTTGAGAAAATTGGCAAGGGAGGGGTGGGCTCCAAAATCAGTGCTGAATTGGAAGTTACCGGTTGGAGTTTGAAGAGAGACATTAAAGACCCAATGAAAACAGAAGGAGGTTGTGGTGAGAGTGACCAGGTGGGAGATCTGGAAGGGTGCGTTGACTGTGAAATATCTCAACTAATCATTTAACTCCTGACTACATTGTGCATATGACCGTGTGACTCTCTGAACTGTTTCTGTGGAACAAGGTCAAATTTAAGTCGTTCCAGCAGACGTTATATGACTGAAAGAACATACGTTTTTTTACCTGGTCTCATACAGGGAAAGTTTGCCGGCCCTGCATCGACTGCCTAATGAATTCATACAACTTGCAAAATAATAATGGTCGTGGCAACGGTAACGAACGGCCAACGCTGGGCTGTTCACTGTGACACGGGAGCCGAGCACAGAAGAGCACAGCCCCAAGGCAAAAGAGTTCTTCTAACCCTTTCCCCCTTCCCTTCAGCAAAGGATCCACCTGCCACTTTCTGAGCCTCTAATGCAGAAGTGGCCCTGCGTTTCTTTATCCCCTGAAATAATGCAGTTTGGGAAGGTCTTGACCCAAAGGTTAGTTTATCTGTAAATGGTCCTATCTAGCTGAGAAACCTGTTTGCTTGCCACATGGGAACGGTCTTCTCCCTCCCCGCCTGCCCCCCACATCCCAGGTCCCCCTTCCAGATCTCAGCACTCACTGCCTTGCGAAGTTTCCATGTGCGTTATTAAGTCGGGGCTTTTCTCTTGCTAATTGTGTCTGATGTAAATTTATTCTTTTGTCCAACCTGTGAAGAACCTCAGAGAAATGAGAGGACATTTCCCTGGACCCCTACAGTTGTTCAACGGATTATTTTAAAATTCTCATAAAAGTTTTCATTTTAGAAAGGAGGCAGAAAAAAGTCAAAGAGCCAAGATTCAACCACAGACAACATCTCATGCCCTTAAGTGTACACTGTTATTTTACACGTTATTTTTCACAGCCTAGATCCCTAAACAACCTATGAGACCAATAAAACTGTGGATAAGAAACCAGAATGCTGCTATTAATTTCACTATATTTAGTGTAAACATAATAGGATAGCTTTTAAAACTTCACAGAAAACATATGAGGAAACTTAAAGCAAACTTCTGAATGGTAAAACAGGTTTCAATTCCTTTTTTAAAAAAAAAATAGGGAGCGTTTGCCGGAGGCAGATTCAGTCACCTGCTTATTAACTTCTATTTTGATTTTAAAGAGGCGCCATCTGATATGATCCAGTCGTCAGGATTAGGTGTAGGTTAGAAACTGCTTGCACAGAGAAAAGGAAAATAATGAATCTATGGCATATATGGGTCACGTTCAGTTTGCCTAGTTATTGCTGCTAGAACATGCATGTGGTCCCGCAAAAATGCTCGTTGAACGTGGATAAACAAGGGAGGCTTCCAGTGGCTCAAACTCACTGGGAAATTATGCTTCAGAGATTTCCATGTCAGTCCACACTCCGACATGAAAAGGTCAAAAGAAACACAATGGCAAACCCCTCCATTATTTCCCTGGGATGTCTTATGTTGTTTGAAACAGTGCTGTTGGTAATTCTATGCCGATGTGAGGGACACGGAAAATGAAATACATTAGAGAGAGCTCAGCAGACTTCCTTTGATGAGTAAAGAGGAAGCTTAATACAGGCCCCCCGACATGAAAGCTTTCCACTGCAGTAAGCAGAGTGCAAGGATTCTGACAATTTCAGGAAAGATACATTCTCCTGCGTCTTTAAATCTCTGCTCACCGCCTCCGTCCTTCTCTTAAGGAATCTAATTTACATCAAAATTCCTTCTTTTTCTCCTCCATTCTTCATCATCTCCATCTTTCATCGTTTATTGTCACTGTCACATTCTCTATAATACTCAGAAGCCACAACTAGTCCCTCGGTTCTTTGAATGTTTGGAGTTCCAGCTTCTTCACGGTGGGAGATGTGGCTTCTCCTGGACCCTGCCCATTCTGGATCCCTCTTCCCTTCTTCCATTTCCCTTTTCAGAAGTTGAAGCAGAAATCAGTTGAACAACTGTCTATCACTTGTTCTGTGCTGGAGAAGCTTTCAGGAGGGAAAAAATGATCTAGTCATAATTTCTCTTCTTTAACGACCTTGTAATTTAGTGGAAAGAATTAGATGAGAGCCAAAAAAAAAAAAATGACTCAACTACAAGAAGAAACATGATCACTGCTATCAAAATAGTTTAAACAAATTGCAATAGCTGATAAAGATGGGCAGGAGACATCCTATTTATAAATTGGGCCATATCGCTCCTTTGGTATTTTTTTTTCCCCCATTGGTATCTCCTGGCTGGTAAGAGAGGATCTACAGCATGATATGCCACTTACCTCTGGATAGTTTGCCCTGAAAGAAACGCTGTGGCCTGCTTCTCTGTCATCACCGACATAAGTTGCCTGCAGGCCTCACTGACCTTACCATTTATGAACACTTTCTGTTCTTTCATGTCTCCATGCTTTGCATATGCTGTTCCTTTGCCCGTCTCTGCTGTTTTGGTGTTTCCAGCTCTAGTTCATCCTTGAAAACATTAATTTCACTCCTTCTTTGGTGCCTTCAGTGATTCCCCAGTTGCTATGATGTCCCTCTTTCTTCTGAACATGACACTCAGCACAGTATTTTAGGAGAGCATCTACCTTAGAGATAAGAGTTTGCAGAACCCTTTTTCCACCAGTCTGTGAACACCTTGAAAGCAGTTATTGTGATCGGAAAGCAAATACCTGGCACCATGTCTGCATCATCACAGGTAAAGGGAAGAGTAATACACACCTGGATTGGAAACCATGACATGGTTTGATAGGAGAGGCGCCACACAAAAACCCAGCTGTCCCCACCCGAACCCACTGCTCTTTACTTTGATTTTTCATCTGCCTTATCAATAGTGATTCATCCCCTGGGCTCTGTTTTCTTGTAAGAACTTGATAAAGTACAGGCACTCCTCCAATAACATCTCTTTGTTCAATATCTTTCCAATGTATTGTTGAGAAAACAAAGACAATCCCAGGCCATGTTGAACACAATGCCATTATTGATGACCTGGTCATATGTGTTTGCACTTAAAGTTATGGTTTCCAAGAACGAACCCTGGCATGAGCAGAGGACTTACTGTAATGGGTGCTGTAGAGTAATGGCTATTAAAGTGTACACAGAAAATGCGGGTTACATACTCACATCACGAAATCAAACATGGCGCTTAAACACTATCACTAAATACATTGATTTTTATCTTCTTTATTACCCTCCAAGACAGTTTATCATGAAACAATTCAGAACCAGAAAAAACATTTATTCTGTTTTCTGGCATTTCTACTGCTGGATATAAGAATCTTGTAACTTTTGACAATGCATGTTGACATGGGTACTAGCAAGTTCAGATTACGATTTTGAAATGCAAATGTTTTCAACCAAAAAAAAATTTTTGTTTACTTTACTTACTTTGTCTTTTAAGTTAGCTGCTCTTTGTGGAGTGCCTGCTATGTACTGGGTTCCTCTCCTTCAAAGTACACAGTTGAAAGATGGAATTCTGTGCCCTAAGGCGCTAATATTCAAGTAGGAAATTGAGAACATCTCAGGTTCTGAATTTCTTTTACTTGGTTTTTCCTAAATCTTTTGTTAATTGATATTTGGCAATGGTAGTGTACTTTGTGCATATAACCTCAAATTATCTTTGAAAATTGTATGAATTGTATGAATGAAATGATACCATAAAATGAATATTGGCAAGTTTAGGTGTCTGAAGACCTTGGTCGTTTCAGAAGGCACAGCATTGGTGGGACGCTGGGGACAGTCACCCAAATGGTTCCATGGTGGCAGCTATAGATACCCTAATGGGCACTGAAGGCAATGTCTTCCAGGTGAATTTGACTTTTATGCATAATATCAAACTCTCAATCTCAAGTTCACACTGGGAAAACCAAAGATTTGAGAAGGTTGGCCAATTCTGTGCGACATTACAGATTCCTTTCCATCTTGAATGTCAACGGGAAATGTCTCAGCATCTTGATTTATCCCAACCAAAATTACTTTCAAATATAAATAAACATAGTCATCTATTTTATTAAATTCCTGTGTGTATTTCATCCATTCTTAAGGAATTTTATGCAACTTAATTCACAGATAATTTTAATAGTAATTTTATGGTTTATAACTTCTCCCTAAGTTAATGCCATCTGAATTCTGTTGGACTCATGTTCTGCAATGAATATAGATCATATAGGTAACTTTCCATGGAGCATTTTATATTTGATGTGTATATCATGTATTCTGACATGAGCATTTTTATCATCTTAAATTGTCTTGGCATTACTAACCAAGTATTTGAGCAAACAATTATTTTTGAGTTCCTGGATATGTAATATACATATAAATATTTATCATTCACACACACACATATATATATGAGCATACAAATAATAGAAAAGATAGACAAATTTAGATATTATAAGCAGCATTTGTTTTCAGAGTTGCTGAATTTTGGCTGAAATTATCTGAAAACCAGATAATTTCCAAGATAATATTTTATTTTGTCTATCAAAACAAACATGTGGGGCAGCCTCTAGAAGATCCCCATGAGGAAAGGCACTATCTAGATTGTTGAAATGTAAATACTGTCTCTGACTTGAGAGAAACTTGGAGCAGAGCAGGTCTAAGTATGACAAACAGCACTGAATGAGATGGACTTGTTTTTTCTTTCTATTTCTACTCCCGACACTTTAGCATACAAATGTTCAATTGTTTGAACCGAAGTGGGAGCATCCAGTAATGGCAGATTTAAGGTTGAAACCTACATTTAAAGGCAAAATTTTCTTTTCCCTTTGGGAGCATTATGAATATTTAAGAATTTAGATAAGGTGAGAACTCTGGCAATCTGTTTATGGAATACGTTGTAGCAACATTGACAAACTATTACAATGTTGAAAGAAAAAGTGTTTGATGTTGACAAAATGCTGACAGGCATCAAGAATCATTCAATATTCCAGACCACATGGGTCAAGCACTTTAGTGTGTCAAGACAGGCATATCAATTTTTCAGTTTCATTTAAAATGCATATATAGTTGGGAATAAGTACATGGAAAAAGCTGGAAGAATGTGTAGCAATTAGTGCTGATTTCCTATGTGGTATGGTTGGGGAGGGTAAGTCAGAGAGTTGGGATATTTAGAAGAATCTCTTGTTGCTTATTTCACATTCCTTGAAAAAAAAAGTTAAAAATCTGAGTGATCTTAAAATTTAAATTTCTGCTTATTTTCCTATTTAAGCAATGACTAAAATAAGAAAAGCTGTGATATAAAGATTCAATACTAAAAATATTTAAAATAAACCCTAAACAATAAAAACTGAAGTCGAAAACCATTTTCCTCTTGCTTTGAAAGCCATAGGCTATCAATCCCTAGACCCACTTCTTTTTATCGAAATCCTATTCCAGGTCCAAGTTGGAGCCTCTCCTGCCTGGGAGTCACAATCTGAAACTTAGAGGACATTCGTGCCCAGGTACATGTTCCCCCTGACCAGAAATGCAGGGTCTATAGTCAGTCAATCTCCAAACATCAAGCCAACTCTGGGCTCTGTACTTTGTTTTTGTTCCTTTTTATCCCCAAACAAGATGGACTCAGAGGCCCCAGCCAATCCAATATTTTCAATTTTTCTCTTCCTTGTTCTTAATTCTTTCTCCTACAAAAGTTTTCTGCCTTCTCTCTGATCTTGCTTTTTTCCCATTTCATAAAATGTTAGGTAAAGTTTGTTTGTATTACCTAAATTTCCTTCTTTAGTTATTTTAGTCCTTCCTCCCTCCCTCCCTCCCTTCCATCCTTTCCTTCCTTCCCTCCCTCCCTCCTTCCTCCCTTTCTCCCTTCCTTATTCCTTCCTTATCTCCTCTTTTCCCTGTTTCTTGTTCTCTTTCTTTCTCTCTTCCTCCCTTCTTCCCTCTCTTTTCTTTCTTTCTCCCTCTCTTTCTCTATCATTATCTCTGTAAAATAATCAAAGGGCCCTATAGGGCAAAAGCCAAACATAAACAGTTCATAAATCTTTTTTGATGCAAAAAGGCATGGTGATTTTTTAAAATCTATTCCTTAATAACTACACATAGATTTCCCTTCTTTCCTAATTTTTAAGTACATTGTGATTGCAGTGAAATATGCCATATTTATTCTACAGCCTTAAATGCCTCCTAAATTTTAATCTCAAATTTAGAGACATAATATTTAATAGTTAACTTAATGTCTGCAATGGTCATATACAATATTTGCCGAGAGGGTTTCTGGAGCTCGCCCTGGTGTTCATTGCAGATTATCATCTTTATCCATTATGTTGAATCTGTTCTCCATATCTAGGTTTTACTTCTGAATCATCTACTTCCTTTGCCATTATCCATATTCAAAACTTCATTCTTTTCACCTGAATTGAAAATCTGTTTATCAAATTCGTTTCTATGTTTTCTAATATGATTTAGCAGCTACAGACTGTAGTCAGAGATGCTTGGCTCAATCTTAGTGTTCTTTGTGGGAACGGAACCAGGCCATCGCCATTGATTCTAGATGGTGTGTATTCCTGACTGGAACTCAGCTACTATCAGCCTTTGCTGTCCTCCACACACGGGCTCTGGTCTAGGTCTTGCAGATCTCAACTGGTATCTCTTTAAGAATGTGTCAGATTTATTTTGAAACATGACAAATGCTTCCTCTCTACATTTTTTTTAAGCGATGAAGAAATCAAAGTGACAGTCATTGCCTTGAGTAACAGATCTTTATTGTGAAGTAAGCTGTTGGATCCCTTCAATGTCCAGTGTGAGCAATAAAACAGAAAACTGACACAGAGCCCCCAGGATAGAGAACCTAATCCACAGGGGGCACTAGCATGTAAGAGGACTCATTTGTATTCTAGGAATATGGAATCATATATTTATAGCACTCTTATGGCTAGATAAATCTTTTAAGCTTTTTCTCCAATGCAATCTGATTAAAAAAAAACAAAAAATGATTGAGTAATTCAGGTGAGTATTCCAACTCCTTTTTTTTTTTGAGGAAAGATTTTTTTTTTTTGGAAAGATTATTCTACAACAATGTTGTAATTTCTGCACCTATATGATTAAGTAGAGTTTGAAAAATATTATAGTCAGGCAATGAATTTCATACATGGTCACATTATTTGTACCCCCAGGCAATTAGTATTTTTAGCAAATGTTAGAAAGTAATACGAGCCTGCAATCATTCTGTATCAAGCTCCTATATTGGATTTGAGACAATTTCATGTGTAACTTAAAACACGACACAGCTTTATACTATGATGTTTGAACTTGACTGTACTATCATTTTTCTGTGTAAGCTTTATCGTTTAAATATGTACACATAATGTATAGATATCATTTTAAATGTCTGCTGTTACTATCTCAACCTATTTAAAAAATCCTTTGAAATTCTGACAACTTAAAATGTTACTAGAAACCTCAGGTGTATTATTATAAGCCATAAATACTTAAGTACGAGTGAGATTCCAATGAACTGCATTCTTATTTTCTATGAGGCATAATTCATACACAATCTTTACAGATGTTGGCTCCATAACCTATTTAATCCTTTTGGCATCCACAGCTCCAATTTAGCCGGCTTACATCACAGAAAATGAAGTTCTTGGACAACATAGGTAGAAATAAAGTCTGCAAGTAAATCTTATGCATTATCTGTTTTTGTTTTTGTTTTTGTTTTTGTTTGCAAAGATTACAAAATTCCCATTACTTTCTCTCTCCAAGTGAAAGAAAAATCAAGGCATCTCCTGAATAGTACTACAATTTCAGGCAAATGACTATTAGGTTTTTAGATTTAAAAAAATGGTTTTAAATGTTGTTCTAGTTAGTATAATAAAGCACATAATACAGACCTTTTGGGTCCTCAGTCAGCCGCAGACTCTGCAAAGCTGGTGGGTTTCAGATGAGCATTTCTTCTTCTCTGGGGATCGGAGGGTGGCCTCGCCTATCCATTAAAGGCTCCTTGGTCCACAGTCACTTGGAGGCAACTGTGGCCGCAGACCTGCATCTGTCCTCGCTGCACTCAACTATATTTGGTAACTGAACTCATGTTTCAGCGGACCGCCCCCATCAGGAATTCCTGCACTGGGCTGGGAAGCGAACCAGGTCCGAGGGCCGGGTTCTTAGAAATTAAAGGCACTTAGTGTAGAAAGAACGATATTTATGGATCTAATAAACGTAGGATTTACACATGTTCCTCTACTCGCTAACCTTTGGACTGGAAATAACCACCTGCCCTTGGAACATATTTTTAAACAATTAAAAGTACAGTATTTCTTTGTTCTACTTTTTCCCAGGAGAAAAATTGACACTCATAAAGAATGTGTTTCCTACTATAATCTTCTGCAATATGCATTTAGCTTTCAGTTGTATGGTAGATTATAAATAATAAACTATTTTAAAGTTGAACCCCCTGTCAAGTTGAGTAGAATGCTATCGCTCTCTAACTTAAAGTTGTTAATTAAAAATCATTATATGATTATTGCATGTTAAAACCAGTCCTTAGCTGGATTAAGTAGGCATAACATACAGGGAATGAATCTTCTATATTTTGCAACATTGAGTTCTTAGCAGCCCAGTGTCCAGTATATCATGAACATCCAACATAGATTTATTGAAGAAATAAATAAATGTTGAATGAATAATGGCCAGGACAAATCTGAACCCAGATACAGATGTAAAATATATTTCACAACCATTTTATTACTTATTCTGCATCTTCTTGTAACATAGTCTAATCTTTTGAACTTCCAAATAACAAACAGAGGCAAAAGAAGAGAAAACTTTTCTGTTTCAAGGTCACGTCCAATTTGGTCAGAGCCAAATCTGAGAGAGAAAAAAGGACCATAGGAAATCTACTAGTTAACGTTAACTTGAAAATGAAGTGCTGAATTTTCCATTGTTTGGCTAATGCCATCACAGTCATTCCAGTTCTTACCTAAAGAAGTATTTTTCTTATTGTAGAAAATTTAAGGACGTCTACCCTTATACTTTTCTTAGACTGGTCCTTTATAAATGAAACTGGATTCTTTTGTGAGCCATTTCTGTCATTACATTAGTAAGTGCTTTTAAAATTTATACATATGGGAGAAATATTTTGGCTGATAAATCATGGATTTATGTCTTATCTAAAACCACAGAAAATAATAGTAAAATCTAAGAAGACAGAAATCAAGAAAGAAGACAATAGCAGATGTTAGATGTAGACAAAACTGTTGGGAAATGGTTAATATAAAGATGAAAGGTCTAATTTAACTAGAAAATGTAAATGATGGTAGAAGGAGATGCTAAGGAGAAACAAGTGTTTTGCCTACAGAGTATCGCACTCAGGAATTGGAGGCACCAGGACCCAAATATTACAAAATTCCCATTACTTTCGCCTTCCAAGTAAAAGAAGAATCAAGGCATCTCCTGAATAGTACTACAACTTCAAGCAAATGATTATTAGGGTTTCATTTTTTAAAAAATGGTTTTAAATGTTGTTCTAGTTAGTATAGTAAAGCACATCTTACAGACCTTTTGGGTCCTCGGTCGGCCGCAGACTCTGCAAAGCTGGTGGGTTTCAGACGAGCATTTCTTCTTTTCTGGGGATTGGAAGGTGGCTTTGCCTATTCATTAAAGGCTCCTTGGTCCATAGTCACTTGGAGCAACTGTGAAGATATTTTACTGGAAACTCTTAACACTGCTGGTAGAGAAGCAGGAGTTGAAACGGACTTGGTTGAGAGAACTCTAAGGAGCAGCTGATACACCACTTTCCATTTCCACTTCAGCAGGCAGGAGACCTCCCATGTCTGGAGAAAATGGGAGGTATAGTCTCTGTACCATTGAAAACAGCCTGCTGCCCCAGGGGCACAAAATTCAGAAGGTGGAGAGGAGGCGGCACTGGAAGAAATTTCTGGAAATTAGATCAGAGAAGGCGACCGAAGCTTTGACCACATCTAGTGCTATAGTTCTAAAAAACAGCAATGATGGGAATATGAGGAAAATGGTAACATTTGATACATCTTGGTATTGTATTTGAAAAACATCATAATCAAAAGTTAACTCTGTTACGTCCTAAGGCAAACTGAATGTGAAAGAGGATTCAAAATGTTGTAACCTTTCCATGACATTGTCTTATTTGTGAAAAAATTTGCTAACATCAGCTAGGCAAGCGGTTAAAAATGCCAAATATACATGAACATATGAATAATATTATTATTAATTTTCAAATAAATCAGTGCTAACCATAGAACTCAAATTTCCTCTCAATGCTTTAAAAGATTTTATTGTTGTATTAATAGTAGATTTTGCAGAAGCCATCAAAGTTTTGGTAAATGAGTTCATTTTTATAACTCCACTGAAAGTGTGTGCTGAAGACATGCAAACTCAGACTGATACTTTTTTCTTATTAAGACATAACCAACAAGATAAATATTTTGGTAGTTCCTAGAAACAGAAGAGACTGTACATGCAATCCAATAAAGGTTCACTGTTCAAAACCATAAAAAAGAAAAGTCATCATAATGAACGATTGATAAAAGTGACTCATTCTTTGTGTTACTGTGGAATCATTCACAGACAAAGCAAAACGTGTTTCCCTTTTCTCTTTTCAGGAAGACTAGCCAGGCTTTCTTACTCTTCGTGCTCCTTTGTCACGGGAGAAATGTCAAGCCCTTTTGTAGAAAGAAGAAGTGGAAAGTGGCAGGAGTTAAAACCTGCAAAGTGACATTGATTTGCAGGAACCACCTTGTGGGGTTATCCGTAGGGGGTTGGGGAGGGTCCTTCTAGGGGAAGATGACGATTCCAGCCCCTGAGAGACTTGGCCCTCAGAACCTGGAAGGATGCAGCAGGTGGGGTCGAGGACTGGCCATGCTCACTCATGCAGGACACACAAGGGCCCATTTGTAGGAAGGTCACCTCACGACACCTCACGACCTTGGGAGCCGCAGGGAACGAGGCGGATGCTGCTGATGGCTCATGGGGGCTAGAACAGTACATTGAGTCTCAGTGAGTGAGCTCGTGGGTCCACTGACCAGAGGGAGACTCTCCCACAGCACCTTGGATTGCCTGGTTCCTCAATCCTGGTGTTACACCGTAGGAAGAAGAAAAAATAAAAATAGCTTGAGGTCCTAAGAGAGACCTAAAAGCTAGATAAGCTTTTATTCAGAAAGATCAAGAAATGTGACTTGTCTTGTATACTGTGAACAGTAGAGCAAACTATGCTTATTTTCAAAATATAAGAATCTGAAAAATGAAAGTTTTTTTTTCCCTCAGAAAAGACTCTTGGCCAAGACTCTTAAGTTATTCTAAGAAAGTTTAAATGGTATTAAGGATGATATTAGTATATAGACAGTAACACAGTAGCTCATGCTCTTTCATATTTATGCCTAGAGCCCCTTCTTTGTGCACTGGAGGTTGGGAAGTGGACTCAACCCCTGCGGAAGTTCATCTTCCAAATTACTACTTCTTATAAAAATGCTTGTTTTTCTGAAGCACTTGTATTTGAACTGACCTTCTTCCACCCACTCTTCCCTGTTTTTTTTTTTTTTTTAATTTGCATTTCTTCTCTTCTTCCTCCTCCTCCCCTCATTCATTTGCAATACTATATGATTTTCAGGTGAACAAATTCACAATTCAATGTGTACATCACACCCACCCTGTGAGTTCTAGCATGCAGTTCCTTTCAGTTCAGACTTTGGCTCAACCAAGAGCTGGGCTCTTGGCTGCGTTCCCACAAGAGCCACCATCATCTCAGGTGATGTCAGCTCCTATTTGTTTATATTCACGACAGCCTGGCATCTTTGTTCTTGACCTCCCTATCTCTAGTGACTTCCTTCCCATTCTTCTTCAAGCACATAATATGAATGGACCTACTTTGCCTCTCAAGTCATGTATTAGTTACCTACTGCTTCATCACAAATTTTGAAAACTTAGTGTCAAAAAGCAAAATTTATTATTCCATAGTTTCAGTGGTCTGGATTTCAGTAGGGTCTTAGCTGGGTGATTTTCGATCCAGGTATCGTGAGATTTCAAGCTAGATGCTGCCCATGGTATCTTTTTTTTGAAAACAGGACCGCTTTTTGGAGGATTTGTTTCTGAGTTGGTTCGCTGGTGGACCTGCAGAATTTAGTTCAGTTGTTGGCAGACACCGTGCGACCTTCTCTGTACCTCTGCGTGGGTCTCCTCACATCATGGCAGCTGGGTGTCTCAAGAGAGAATGATTCAAGAAAGACACAGGTGAAGTCACAATGTCTTTTAGGACCTAGTCTTGGAGGTCACATTTCATCTTTCCTGCAAGACCTCCTGGTTACACACGTCCTTTCCTGCAAGATCTCCTGGTTACACACGTCAGCACTCCTCATGTGGGAGGGGACTGCATGTGTAAAAATTAGGACATCATTGGGGGCCATCCCGGAAGCTGTCTCCACACCTTTATCCCATTATCCATGCTTGGCCATATAGGATGTATATTAATTCTTTCTTCATATCACGTATCTGCCATATAGTTTCAAGCTAATTAAGAACATAATATATCTTGGTGCACTGGTTTACAAACTTTCTTTTAAAAGATATGGATGCTGGTTGTTCAGACAAACAATAGGCAAAGTAAAGGTAATAAAAACTTCTTGGATGAAAGCATGTGAAAAGGCATGTGGGTAAATGGGATTCATTGTGAAGGAAAAACTGAAATAGTAGTGAACCTCCTGTATTGTATACAGGTGTGGATTTACCACGATGCCTACCTTGAACCTATATAAAGTTATGATGTATTGTTCCTTCAACAAAATTAATTTTTTTAAAAGAAGGAAATTCATTCTATTACGCTAACAGAAATAGGAAGAAAATCAATTTTTATAATTTGAATAGAACTTTGAAAATCTGAAGGCTCTCTGTATGACTAAAACTTTTAATGGTTTAAACTGAGTTGGTTTGATATTTGAAAAAATATGAAGACTCTAATAAACTGTGTCAGGTCATCTGATTTTTCCTCCAGTACAAAGGTAAGTCAGATCACTGAGGAAAACCGAATATTTTTAAATGAGACATATTTGACCTAAGTCCAAATGAGCCCCCTTTTGTTTTTCTTACACTGCATTGCACATGCCTCAGAAGGATACTTACCAAGCTTACAAGTGGATGGTCACTGTCAGACTGCTGGGGACAGCTGCAGGACAATTTCCGAAGCCACTTACCAAAGAAGAACTAACAGGGAAGGACGTGGCTGCCACTCCTGGGGAAAACAGAAAGGACTGTGACAAAGGAGGAAATCAGCTGTCAGACCCAGGAAGGATTTAAACATTGAAAAAAATGCCAACCGTCGAAGACAGACACTGCCACACCAAACCCGGAGGTCTGTGCCTCACCTGCTTCTGGGGGGCCTAGCAATTTACTCAGCCGTTGCTATTTTGGGAAGGAATTTCCACAGAGCTGGCCTATCTTCAGCCTGAGGTTCCCTCTGATTGACTGATGAACAGGTGTTGAAAAAGCCTGTGGCAGAAATATCACAGACCCAGGGCTTCATCTGACTCTGTCACTGTGACTGTAGTTTCACTTGAAACTCCGTACCGTTTCTTAATCAGGGAGTGTCCCACAGAAGAAAAGCCAAACAGATTATTTGCAGCATTTCTGGGTAACTGCCTTTGCATAACTACAAGAGCTGCATTTGTGAACGTTAATTGATGATCCATAAATTGAATATTTGACTGATGATTGCACAGCGAATAAATGAATATGCTGTAGAACCAACTTTTTAAAGAAATATTGTTAATGTGATAATCCTACAAAATGGGAAATGATTGCGACTTAATTTTGTCTCACAAGCAAATTATCAGGAAAGCTTTTAGAATAATGGCCTTAGAGAAAAGACAAAAAAAGAAAAAAGCTTAAAGTGTTAGATGGTCAAATACTTCAGGAATATAATCGGTGATACTATTTTCATACTATTTTTTATTCCCTGGTATTTTCTTCAGAAGGTATCCAGAACAAAATAAATACCTGCATATGAGTTATTCACACTTTCAATACAAAATAGAAAATTTAATAAGACCCGAGTTCTCAATGTATTCACCACACCAGGCCCTCCTGTGATATTCATAATTCATCTACTCCTTGAACCACTCTGAGTGGAAACCAAAGTGTGTATTTTGGTCTCTGGACTCATGCATAACCTGCCTCATCTCATCATCTTTGTGACTTGAGGTGCTTCCCTCTCTCCTTGTTGTTAGCTTCAGCTACACAGAGTTCTCCTTTTACCTTGAATCATGAGCTGACTATATCAGAGCTTCTTCTCCATCAGTACTTTACAACCCCTCTTACTGTCTTTAGTTTTTTCCTTATAGCTTATTTGTCTCTTGCAAAGTGCTCTTTTGATTTCTCTTATTATTATGTATGCTTTCCACTCAAATATATGTTCTGAAGCAAGGAGACTTTGCATTTTGCTTACAAGTCCACCATCAGTGTATAAAAGTGCCTGGGACTTAGTCAATCTTTGATAGATACATGTTTCGTGAATGCCTAGAGAGGAATAACTAGAAAATATGATATTTGAATGCAATTGGTTTGACACAACTCTTGCCACTCAACACAAGGCTCTTAGGATACCTTTGTCTCATAATTCAGGGTAAGGCATGCCACTTAGTATCCATACAGGGGTCTCAGTATTTCCTGAAGAGAAAAATAATAGCAATACCTGCATCCTATTACTTTGTACTTGACTTCTTTACAAAAAACCGATTCATTCACTCCTTTAACAATACTGTGAGTTCGGAAATAGTATCCCCATTTTAGATATTAAAATTTGAGGCTAGTTAAGGTATTCACTATGTGGAAGCCAATATGTGGTAGAATTGGTATGAGACACATCATCTGAATCAAAATACTTCCTTGTCACCAGGAAGATACAGTGCGTAGGAGATCTAAAAAGAGATGAGATATGAATAGGCAGATCTAATCTGAAAGCAATGAAGAAATGTTAATGGAGGCTAAACCAGGGAGTGATATCATTAAGTTCACATGTAGAGAAATTGCTTTGGCGGCACAGGAGAAAATGGAACAGAGAAAGACTGGAGTCAGCAAGTGAACAGGTTGTTGCAATAAAACCAAATGACAACGCTGGAAGCTCATTCTAGTCAGCGGAAGAGGTGATATAAAGGTGAAAAGAGAATTTAGTCAGTCATGAGCTAGCATTCATGGTGGGGTTGAGGAGAGTGTAGAAACTCACAACGGCTTCCGGGGCTCTTAGGGTCTTACTTGAGTTAGAAACAGTTGATGATGGTACACCCTGGGGAAAAGCAATTGGGTGCAGTCCATGTACATTCCAAGGACCCTGGTTTGCATCCCAGGGCCTGGCGGGAACAACTAAGATGAACAAGTAAGTAAAAAAAAGTAAAAAGGCTTCTTCCCCCTCTGTTTTGCTGCCTACCCGCCTACCCACCAAGGGAGGGAGGGAGGGAGGGAGGGAGTCAGACATAGTTGTGTCATTGATCCTGAAGAGGAATGTAAGAAGAAAAGTAAATCTGGAAAGAGAACAGTATAGCTGAAATCCAGGGTGAAGCATCACTTTCCAAAAGAGAGACTGGTATACAATTTCAAATATTACCAAGAGGTCAGTAAGTCAAGGACTAAACAATGCTTGAATGTATCAATCAGTGGGTCATCATTGGTGATATTTGGCAGATGGGCTGCAGGGCAGATTCTGTTCTAAAACTAGACCAGATCAATCATTAGGTGTGTAAAGGAGAGGTAGAGATGATGAATGGACACACTCACAATATACCATCCTGGAAAGAGGTAAACTAAGGCAGGGGCTCACTATTATCATTGCTTTAAAGATGGAGGTAATGTGGTTATTCTAATGCAATGGATGGTACATTTCAGTTGAACTGGATTTCTGTGGCCACTGTAACAAGTTACTACAAACAGGTAAATAGTGTTACAATTTAGGAAGTCAAAAGTCTAATATCAGGTGCAAACAGGACTGCATCAGTTCTGGAGGCTTTAAGGAGGGAAAATTCGTTTTCTTGGCCTTTTTTTAGCTTCTAGCAGGTGCCTACCTGCATGGGTGTGTGACATGTCCCGCCATCTATAAGCCAGTAGCATAGCATCTTCATTCCCTTCAGATTCCCTGTATCTTTCTTATACAGATTTTCGAGATTATATTAGGTTCACCCTGGAGAATCCAGGATAATCTCTCCATCTAAAATTGCAATGCATAATTTCCTTTTGTCTTGTAACAGTCACTGGTTGAGGATTAAAGCATGGATATCTTGGGCAGTGGCGGGGTGCGTTATTTATTTGTCTACCATACTCCATTCCCTGCCTGCAATGACTCTCATCAACATCACATTTCTACTTAATATTCACCCCATTCCAAAGTCCCCGAAAGCCTCAACCCATTACAGCAGCACCTCAAGTCCAAAATCCTATCTCTGTCTCACCAGCTCAAAAATCCTAAATATCACCATCTAAATTATTTAAATTAAGTGTGACTGAGATTTGAGGAACCTAAGGCAAGATTTCTCTCCATCTGTGGATGTCAAAAGCTAGAAAACAAGTTTTCTGCACCCCAGTGACAATGGTGGATACGGGGGTTGTTATGAGCATCCCTCTTCAACAAGGGAAACATGGAGGAAAATAAGGAGTCACTGATCCCAAGACATTTCAAAATCCAAGAAGATCAACTTCTTTAAATTTTAAGGCCTGCGAATAATCCTTCTAGCTCTGAGTTTTGCCCTCTGGGCCTAAGGACCTCCTCTTGGCAACGTCTTTCCTTTTTCATGAAAGGTAGCACATGTTAGCAGCTGAGCAGATGACCAAATTATCTCCTGCCTGAGAATCCGAGAGTTCTGTAGGCTTCTTTCATCTCTCTCTGTCCATTTCATTCTAAACTTCCTTGTGTTGCTACTGACATCACCTCCCTGACACCTGTGCGTCCCCTGTGAAGTCTCAGAAATTCACTCCACTGGGCAAGAAGCTTATCCATGTCGTTCCTGAAAATCCCAGTTACATTCTGACTTTTGCTGAGAAGGCTAAAGGGATCCGTGAGCCACATGCCTTCTCTGTGACTGACCACTCTTGCTTTTTGATCTTTGTGAGGCACTAGTAAACAGTTATCCAGCCATACTCTTGCTTTTCTCACCAGAGTATTTCTCTATGCATTTCCTAACTTTAGCATTTTTTTTTTTTTTTACAACCTGGGTAGGCTGACAATTTCCCACATTAAGAATTTATTCCTTTTTTGCTTAATAGTTACTTCCCCTTATAAAGACACTTGTGATTATACAGATCCACCTGGATACCCCCTGGCTCTCTCTCCATCTCAGGGTTCTTAGTTGAGTCACATCTGTAAAGTTCCTTTTGCTGTGTAAGGTGACGTCGTCACAGGTCTGAGGATTAAGAAATGGGTGCATTTGGGGGACCATTATTCAGCCTACCACACCAGCAGACAGGGAGAAATAAATGATAGGGGAAATGAAAGGATAAGGGGGCAAGATCCTTGAGGAGGCTTGAGATAATCAAATCTGAATCAAAGGAATGAATCGTTTCATGGTTCGAGCCCCATGTAGTCTTTTTAGACTGTGTAAGGGTCTAGAGGAAGGTGTCAGAGGGTGGAGCAGATTCTCTTTAAAACAGCAGATGTGACATGTGCTGAGGGGAACTGAAGAGAACAGTGAAATGCTATGGGTTTCAGGACCATTGTAAAAGAAACAGGAAAATTTTGCGGCAATAAACAATAAATGTAGGTGATGAATATTTGATCATTTCTCTCAATGTTCTGGCACAGGAAACAAGAGGCTTGTTTGATCCAGGCTATCAAACTGTAGGCCTGGAACAGACGAAAGTCCATGGCTGAGGCAGCTGGGACTCCGTGAGAGAAAGTCTGAGTGACTGCCCACTGAGGAGGAAAACATGGGTACCACAGAGACTGAGATGGGGGCGCAAAGGGGAGGTGGGCAGAGATTCTCAAGTTTCTGAATGAAGTTCAGGATGGGGCCACGAGAATATCTTGTTAAAGTAGAGCAGAACCAGTTAACAATTGGGAATAGAGCTTGGGCACATGAATTGTCTATGTCCTTTGGGTGAGAAGTAGGAAGAAAGATGTTAGCATCTAGAGAATCACACATGAGAAATCTGTTTCATTAGAAAAAACAGGAGATTATCATTTCATTAAGAACTTACAGGACCCATTTCAGTAACCATCAAACAAAAAAGAAAAATAAATCATACGTACTTTGGGATAGAATACGAACACTACAGTGTTTAAATGTTTATCGGAGATAATTTCATAAATACAGAAAATGGTGCTTAAGTCAAATATTTGATGTGATGGAAAACTTAAAAATCTTGTCTCCAATTAGAGAGCTGTAGGACCATGGGCAAAAAGTTTTAACCCTCTAAGCCTTAGTTATCTCATCCATAAAATGACAATACTAGGGTCAACCTCCACAAAGCAAACAATTAAAGGAACAGGGTTTATTTGGAAATAAAACAGAAGAGAAGTAGGCAGAGATACTTCCTGACAAGCGCTGTGCCCCTCCCCCAGCTCCTGCCCACACTCACCTGTATGACCCTGTGGGATCAAGCCCTATGTTTCCCGGGATAGGGAAACAGCGGAGGTTCGAGGTATTATAGAGATATGTAGGGTATCAGTTCATGCATACATGCCTTTCTCTAGTCTCCCAATCTTATTTAAATAGGGTTCTGAATATTGATGTTCTTAATAGTATGTTCCTCAGGATACTTGTGATATTGTGTGTGAAAAATACATATTAACATCTTCTTGAGACAAAAATGGTCCATTGGAATGGCTAAAATGGGATGAGATTATGCACTGGTGACTAAGGAGAGGGAAGGAGGCAGAGCAATCCGAGCAGGAGCAGAGCAGTCAGGCCAGCAACAAGTAAGGACTGCGATGTCAATCAGCGATGCACAATAAAGACGTGTGGTCCAGTGGGACTTTACACAAATGGTCAAGGTTAGTGCAAGGAATTTTGGCACCTTAAGCAAAAATCAAATTTGGCGGTCCTATAAGCCCTGCTTTAAATGTCCTGCCTCAAAAAAAAAAAAAAAAGCCACTTTAATCATCCCAGTGCTAGAAATGCCCATTAATCCCCACTGTGCCAGAGATAACCCAATAGCACTTTATCTGGGGCTCCCTTTGAAGAATCAGGTTCCCAGGGTTGGGGGGAATCCTCTACCTGTGGCTCCTGTTTCCTTACAGGGGGCGGGGGCAGCAATAGCATCCCCCACCCCCGCAGTCAGCACCAGCAAATGGTCGTCATTAATACAGGGTACAAGGGGCAGCAACTTTTGAGACCCCTCAACAGACTGGACCTGGGGCAACTCAGCTGCCTCTCTTCCCCCATATTAAAGACAACCCTAATTTTTAAAAATGGAACAAAATTGGCATTTATATTAAAATGCTAGGCTGATCTAAAAAAAAAAAAAGTACTGTCCCATTTAAAAAGTACTTATGATTCACCTAACCCACAAAAAAATTCAGTGAATGCTTTTAAAGGAGGCCAAAGCTTCATGTCAGGAAAGCACTGAGACACTCTCTTTCTTGCAGACAGCTGGTCATCGCCAACACAGAATGGCACTGAGACGCAAACCCCGAAGACGGACACCATATGCTGTCCCCGCCAGTGGGAGCATGACAGGACCTGGTACCAGCTGGAACAGGAAAGCAGGTGACCAATAACTTAATGATGGTTCACCCTTGCACACCTGCCCTCAGCATCCCTGCACACAGCACTGCACTCCTTCCCCCTTAAAAAGCCCTGACTCTTCTGGAGAGTTGGGGGTGGCTTTTGTGATGGTAATGAGATTTACCCCCCACCCCCCTGCAATTATTCTCCTTGGTGGGTCACCTCCTGAATAAAATGTCCTTGCATCAACACTTCCTCTGTGTGTTGGCTCAAGGGTGGCCTGTAGGTGGACCTTCTGCTGGTAATGCTTTTACAACAAAGTCAAGTTCTCTGCTGCCAGTGTTAGGGAAGGTAGACATGACCTGAGGCAGATAAGAGACAAGTGTGGGCAAAGCATTGGTGACAGCCCCACCAGCAGACAGGCGGCAGGAAGAAGCTGCAGGGGCCCAGGAATGCAAAAGGGGACTGAGAATGGAGAAGTTTGAAAAGTGGAGAAACATCCAAAGGGGCTCCTTGACCCAGCAGCCAGCCCGATAAGCCCCTGAGATGAGAAAAGTGGATATAAACTTGTCCCAGAGCAAGGCCTCGTGCCTTCAATCTTCTCTCTCCAGCATTGTGGCTGCCCAGTTGCATTTCTCTTCTGTTAAATTCTTACTAAACTCTATTTTTCTGCCTGGCAAGTCTGAGTTCCTGTCACTTGCTGAGACAAGGATGGAGGTTTCCTTGTTGATTCACACACGGCGACAAGGTTTGCTCATTTTACAACGCGGACACGAGCGAATGTGGTCCTAGGATCCACAGGTCCAGTAAGTTCCAGACACCAGTGAAGAATGAGCATCAGACAAACTCTGGACTTAATCAGGGGTTGTTTCCAATTCTTTTGTTTTCTTTCCTAATATGAGCATCAATATGACAAGCAATTAACTGTTTAAATCCAAAGAATGACTCCACCTTTAAAAACAAAACAAAACAACACATTGATATTTAGCTTATGAGAAGTATTTCTCTGAGTTCTTTCCATTGTGGACAAGTCATCTTTCCCTACCTCGAAGGCAGACCTGCTGGCTTCCAGTTCTCTGCATTTACTACCTTGCTCCACAATGGGGTACTCACCACCACCACCTGAGTTCCCGGCATAGTCCGTACATGCAGAAGATCATTGAATGAAGTGCCTGGGCACAAAAAGACAAAGCTGGACTGGGGTTAAAACCCAAGTTGTAAACACTAATGGGTGCAATTGCTGGGTAGGTTAGCCAGAATGGGGCTGGAACAGCAGGGCCCAAAGAATATCAGATAAGGAAGGCACTGAGCCAGACCAGGCACCCAAACGACCCAGGCTAACACAAACAAAGCTTCATCACCAGGTGCTACAAGAGCCAGGAAACCATGAGGGGACACATCTCCTGCAAATACCCTCATCGCCCAGACTAGTTGGAGACGTAGTAATTCAGACTTACCTACACTCTAGTTCATTATAAGAAACTTCGCATAAAATTGAACACGGTTATTCAGGATCAGCCTATCTCCTGGAGATCCCTCCCAGAAACACCCTAGAGTGGAGTATGGAGGGGAAGCCAGAGCCAAGACCCTCATGAACATGTGCACCCTTAGTAGCGTTGTGTGGGTTTTCACTTGAGTCCCACCCACTTCTTGAGAAGTGAACTTTTCTTTGGTTCACTCTGCCAGTTTTCTCTTTGTTACAAATAAACACTTTGCTTTTAACCGCCACTGCTGTGTCTGCAGTGATACTTACCCATGGCAGGCACAGGAACCTGCGCAGATGGCGCCCTAACACAATGACAAGAATAAAGTGTTCCTCTCCCAAGCCCCCCACCCTCAGTTTGAACTCTTGGTGGCCCATATCAGTTGTTCAAATGTTCACAGTGGACAGTCACAGTATTTGAAGCTTTTCATAAAGTCGCACATAACAGAAATCAACGTCCTTGTCTTCTTGAATTCCATTTTTAATACGCAGCCCTGGCACAGAAAAAGGAAAATGCCACACTTCAATGTGGAATTCCCCAGTTCAGTGCCTACATGGAGTCTCCCAGTCTCTTCATTCTTAGTTCTATCTTGTTTAGATTCCCAAGTTTCTCTGCCCACATTCACGTGAAATTTATGTCCATGCTCCAAAGATCATATTCTTACCTCTGCTATCACCTCCTTGCAATTCTCACTCAGTATGCACACATGACAGAATGTTGATCGATATTCTGTGGCACCAAAACTGGAGAAAAGGAAACCAAAGACTCCGAAATGGAGAAAACTGGGACTCAGTCCCTAGATTTAAAAGTCAAGCTGAGGCAGTTCAGACTCTTCTGTTTTGAAGAAACAAAGGGAAATGTATTTCCTTAATCGAGATGGTCACTGAGGGCTTGAAATAGAAGATCAAACAGGGGCTCTTGTGATCAGTTCACTTTGTTTGCAAATAGAGTAAATTTGGATGGGGGTGTGGATGGGAGGAAGGCATGGCACCATTACCTTTGACCTCTTTTGTATAGATTGATTTTATTTAGGAGAGTGGAGAAGCAGGGCAGTGTTTGCGAGTCTAGCTAGATGAACTGATATGACGATGTATCACTTCGACTTTCCAGATTAGTATTCTTTCCATACATGTGCACGATGTCTCTGGTTGACCCTCAGCCCACTGGACCATGGCCTACATTTGAGCCCTCATGTTGTAATGAGGAGGTTTTCTTGATATGGTATCACAGTGGGCCAGCAAAGAAAGGCTGAGAAGATGATGTATTCCAATTTTAGACTAGGGATAGCATTTTGGTTGGGAGTAGTGATAACTCTTCCTTATTCCTAACATCTAATGAATTTTGACAGTTGTATGGAAAAAATGCTGCTTCTTCTCTGGCTGTCCTCTCCATCTTCACTCTATGCCTCTTGCCTGGGTCAGGCCTTTGGAATCTTTTCTCTGGGTTCTTGAAGAGACCTTTCTGTGTGACTTCGCATTCCACCATCACCCATCCTCTGTAGCCAACATATGGTGGCTGCTGGGATCATTCTAATGGACAAATCTAATCAAATGATCTCAGCACGAAGTGCTTCCTCCTTAGTTGTCCTGTAAAATTGATAAAGTGTAGGCTCCTAGCACTGGACAAACAAGTTATTCCAACAACAAAGTGAGTTTATTCCAAAACAAACAGCAGAAGAAAGGGCAGACTGGAGATTGTGTTCCCGTTAAGACCTGTGTGCACTTCCTCAATCCAAGGATAACAGACCCCTAAAAACCTCTGGGGAACCCCCCAGTTCTCCGGGGAGGGGAACAACATCCCCTTTCATGAGAGATGGAGGTCTATCAGGTGCTGTAGTTAACTGGTTTACACACATGTGGACACTCTCTCTAACTTCCTGACCTCGTTTAAATAGGATTCTGTATCTTACTGTTTATACCAGGCGCTTTATGACTTAATCGCCATCTGCTCTGTGCTGTCATTTCCTGCTACTCTGGTGAGGAAGACTCAATATTTTGTGGTTCTCCACTCACAACGTGCTAGCTACCACCTGGAGGAATTTCTTTTCTGTCCCTCAGACCTCCTATACTCTTTTATTTTATTTTATTTTTTCCAGGTCAAATCTGTCTTCAGTCTGAATTTTTCAGTGATTCCCAGGGCAGATTCATCATTTCTAGTTGATTGCACTCCGCTTCCACTCATTGGAGTCATGTCAACACTACATTGCAGTTGTTTGTTTCTCTCCCTTTCCCTGGATTTAAATTCCTTTACCACAGGCACCCTGCATTTGCCCTTGTCTCCCCAGGGCTGGCATAATGCCCGGTGGGTAAGAATCACCCATAAATTCCTGGGGCAAAGAAGGAGACTTCCCTCAATATTGAAACAACCTGGTCAGCTCCGCTAATTTTAGTTATTTTCCAAAGACAAGAGCAGACTCTCCTTCTCACTTCTCTGGCTCAGTACACAAGAGAATTATAACACTTTACCAGTTATGACTAAGTGACTGTTAAATTTCTTATCTGAATGCTGAGTAAAACCCTATTAGAAATGGCATGTGTGAATATTATCTTTAAAAAATTATCTCTTTATGTTGTTTGCTTTGCAATGATAATCCAAACTTGATGTGTTACATTTCTGTAAGTGATTTTTCTTGCTTAGTACTTTGTGAGAATGTTAACCTTCTTTTTTGATTTCACTATATTATCTTGGATGACTCTGTGGTCAGATTCTCAAATCAAATCTTGCATGCTGTGTTTTCATATTTTGGTAGGTGTGGTACAATATGTGGGGGTTTTCGGGTCACTCAAAGACTCCACGGCAGAGTTTGGCGAGTGAGCAAGCAGAGGTTTAATCAGAGGGTAAAGGGATGAAGCTGACCAAGGAAGGTCCAGACCCCGTGGGTTCAGGGTCGCTCCGCATACCAGACAGGTGCAGCGAGTAAGCAAGTTGGGGGTCCATTAGTGGGGATCAGAGAGAGAGAGAGAGGATGGAGCCAGCCAGGAGGCTAAGACCCCATTAGTGGGGAGGCTGACTCGAGGCCTTGCCAGTGGCCTGAGTTTTTAAGGGAAAATCCCACATGGTGAGGAAGGGGGATGGAGACGGGAGTCTGCAGACCAGGTTTCAGTTCCTGATTGGCCAAGGTGACACTGTCCTTTGAAGTTATTGGTGGTCCTCTTCTACTGATGTCATTCTTTTGTTTCTTGGTGAAGGGTCTGTGCTGGTCACGTACTACACGTCTCACATGTCGAACTTGTCCATCAGCTTTCCTTATGGATCCCGATGCATCCACGACTGGGTGCTGGAGCCAGAGCAATTCACTGTCCTGAGAATTAAACTCTAATCCCTGGTCTAAGGCTGCTCTTGTGGGGCCGGGGTTCTGACACAATACATTTTAAATAATGTCTACAGAATGTCTCAGTCTCAGAGGTCTTCATGGCATCCAAGACATTTCATGAAACTGATAATGAAATATTCAAAGGTGGCATGTTTAAAATTTAAGCTGTATCTTTATGATGGCAGTGATTCTTGTTCATTACAGAAATAAATGAAAATACAAAATAGCAAAAACAAAAATAATATCACAACACAGAGCTAGTCACTGCCTGCTAACAGGCTAATTTGTTCTTTTTATGTGACATAGTGGATTTTTTTTTTTTTACCACAGCAGCCTTTTATTTCCCTGCTTCATGCCATGTGACTTATCTGCTTCCCTACTTCCTCTCAACTAGTATTAAATGACTTAATGATCTTGTCTAGCCTTTAGTAATTTTCTTGAGAAATATAGAATAGCTCTGATTCTTCATCCTTCATCGTGCCCCTTAATTTTATTTTTTCAGGGAGTATGCCAGCTGTTCCAAAGTTTCTTGCATTGCCCCTTTCCTTTAATTTGCCTTTTCTGAGTGTGGCATTTGGAATTCCCATTACTGGCTCTTTTGGGAATTCTGTCACTTCAATCAGGTTAAATTTGACTTTCTTATTGCTGGTTTAGCGCCGAGTATTTTGGGGTCTTTTATCATCTGTTTTCCAAATTCCAAAATATTATTGCTGCTTATTCTGTTATTGTGGGTTGTTTATTTAAAAAAAAAAAAAAAAAAAGCCTTTATTATCATGTTAGTGGAGTTTTTGGAGGGCGAGATGTTACTTAGAGCTCTCTAATAACTTTTAAAATCAAGAACAAAGCTGTGGTCTGTGTTAGATTACCAGGGAAGAAACAGAGATAAGCAAAAGTAAAACAGGAATGAGACTGATAGAAAGAATTCAGTGAGAAAGGTCAGGTCACAGCACTACACACGACTACAACTGGCTGCCCTGAGGATGTGGAAATGGGGCTGCCTATGCTCCAAGTCATGGGGCCAGAAGAAGCTGCCTCCCTCTACCCACTGCAAAAAAAAAAAAAAAAAAAATCAAATCCAATCAATCAATAAATAAACTACAAAGATATTTACAAAGTCTCAAAAGAGAAATTTTAAAATGCTGCTTGTTCTTGACATCACCCCAACAACAAAGATGCTCTGAAGGCCAGTGTGATTCCATCCTCCAAGGAGTTGACCCAAGGGTCCCTACTCCTTTGTGGAAAATGTTCAGAAACCCTCTTGTCTCTCATGTTTGAGGCCTCTAGCTTTGCAGCGGAAAGAGCAAAAAGAATTAGCTCCCACGTCCCCTTAATGGATCACAGACATTTTAGTGCTCTCCTTCCTCAAGTCCCCTGGGTCTTCTGGGCAGTGGTCACCAAGGCGACTGCCCGGCAGATTCCGGATAAAACACTGGGATGCCCGATGAGTTTAAGGTTAATCTGAACAAGGAGGAATTTGCATCCACTTTTGATAATAATTTAATAATATAGACGGACACTTGTATCTGAACTCCATTCCTCCCCTGGTCAGATGGCTACTTCTGGGTGCCATCTGTCTCCTTCAAGTACTTTTACTTAAGTCACAGCTGAAAGAATCAAAAAATAATTCTCAATCCACGATTTGGGTTGATAGCTAAAAAAAAAATGGCGAACGTTTAAAGAGTTGCCAGTGTTCCAATTTTATTGTAAATATTGGCATTCCTAAACAGAACTGTTGATCACTTTTACATTTACCCAGGAGAATAGACGTATCAGTTGTTTCACACCCACAGCAGTCCAATTACAAAAACCCCACATGACCCTGCCACTTCTTTAAAGCTACAAATCGTGCATCTTTCATTCTTCTCCCTGAACTTCCATTCTGGACCTGCTTTCCCCCCAATTTAATTTTATACTGTATCTGGCAGTGTTTCCCAATTTTTCTTGATTGCCTAGGGTTCAATGGTTCAATCTGCATAGAATGCCGGGAGCCAGGGGAGCTTACTTCGCTTGCTTGCTTGCTTGTTTTGCTAATTTTCCTTTTTTCCTATGCCCCTTCTTCCTCTTCCACCACCCCCCTCTTCCTCTTCTTCCTTTTCTTTGGTAACTGGGGACCCACAGATGGGAGGTCTGTGCTTCTCAGTTGCATTCTGACCTGTGGGCACACAGAGACATTAGCTAAGTAACTTTCCATCCAAAGTCAATCCACACACCAATTAAGATTGTGATGAAAGTTCTACCATAAAATCAACATCAGTTTTTCTTAGTGAATCTTGCTAACAGCATGGTGGTTGGGCAGTTGAAATTGCCCTCAGATGCTGTGAGTGTTCTTATTTATCTCAGTGGGGCTAAGCATGCTGGACCTTGTTGGTGAGAAACCCTAAGGGATGGGGTAAGAAGCTGGATAAAGGAACAAAGGATTGCCATATAAATGGTGGAACCAATAATCACCAATAAAAAACAAAAGAAAAGAAAACTAAACAACCATTACATTCCTGCAGTGGCCCAAGGGTCAGAAATAAACCCCCCAAAGGAAACATTGTCAGTTCAACTCTATCAATTATTAAATAGACGTCCTTGGGGTGGGGATGGAAGGAATTACCAGAAAGACTGTGCATAAGTATGTGCTGATAAAACAACACAGGCATTGAAGTTCACTCAAACTCCTCCGGTTTCTCAGCATCTTTAGAGGTGTATGTCTCTCTGGCTTGCTTTAATAAATTTCCAGGTTAACCTTTTGTCTGCCGTGCCTTGCATACCGATCTTACACATCATATATAAGATCTTGGACTCCGGGCTTCTTTGGGAACTCTCACACTAACAACCTGACACCCCTTTTTATCACCATGATGGACCCCAATTTCCCTTGACCTTCATAAAAGTCCATTTCTGCCCATGTCCTTTCACCCCATCTTTTGTAGGACGCACTTTATGAAACTGTTAGCAATGATCCTTTACATAGAAATGGTGAATAGGAAATACATTTCTTCAGGTCATTATGAACATTGTCAGGACTGATGGCTTTCAGGCTCCTGGGCTGTGGTCACAGAAGTTAGGTTGTAGGAAGAAGTCCACTAAGTGCTTATGTACTTGCTTTCTAGAGCATGGTTCCTTGAGATTAGGCTAAGACAATGGGTAGGTTTATATGTGTTTGTCTATAAAATACACAAACACATATATGTACATGCATTTCATGTGTAGGATATCTATAACTACATTTTATTATTATAATATATACTTTTGTAAGAAGTTATTTCCAGTGCATAAATGGCATTATGCCAAATACATATTACAAGATGAACATATATTTGTTATACAAACTTTTAAATAGAATTGTTAATACAAAATCTTTAAAAAATATTTAAATACAAATTAATCTTGCAAAACATACTAATTATCTTTCTAGTAGACTAACCTCTGATGGTTAAAAACTCCAGTGTCCACCCATTGGACAATCCCACTGGGACCTGAGTTTATAGGACAACCTGTGGACTTCCCCGTTCCCAGGTTCCATTATTTCCATCTTCCGTAAACCTCCAGTCCTTACCCACTTCATTCTTTATCAGGTGCTCTGGTCTCTCACTTAGGATATACTCAAATATTTTGGAGAACCCTTATGTGGGTGTCCTTGCGAGGGAAGATGTGTTTATGGTTTTCATTGGTTGGAACTAGTCAGCCCTTTGTGCCTTTCTATAGAGAGGAGTCGGAGGATGGTCCTACCCTGCTCACCTGGGGTACTTCAGATTCCTGAATGGCTTATAATGTGCAAAACTACAACTTCTTTAAGCAGCCTGAGAAGCTCCAGATGCTTTAAACATATGTCAAGAATTGGAACAGGAAAAATAACTCATTGAGTCAATCATTCATTTATCATTCATAATGACGCGTTAGAGGCACACAATGTCAGTGTCACAGGACAAGCTGTCTTGTAGACAAGTGTTATGATAAGTGCCATGACTGAGTTACACACAGAGTAGTGCTAACACAAGTAACTTTATGACTAGTGCCTCTAGAATCTGAGAAAGCATTATAGAAATACTCTTCCAGGATAGTCTTAAGGAATAAATTAGAGCACATTAAATAAAGTGAAAATAATTGATAGGAGAAGATTTCAAGCACAGGGAAGAGTGTGTCCAAGGATACAGAACTATTAAACATCCTGATGCATGAGAAAGAAGCTCATGATGGTGGATGGAGAATATGGGAAGTGTGATAGTGAAGGCAGAAGATGCTAAGTGGTGAGAGAGGAGTTTTAAAGGGTAATTGACTTTGCATGGTGAAGGTGAAGGTTATTCACTGCATCATGGAGTTGGAATTTGGTGAGACTGGGAAGGTCCAAAGGAAGACTATGACATCCATGGTTTAGAGATATTATTTGGGCTGAGGTATGTTGCTCAATTCTAGACATAGAGAAATTGAAGGCAGGATGTTAAGGTAGGAGTTAGAGCCATAATCCAGGTGAGAGATAATGAAGGTTTGAAGTGGTAAGGATAGATGTCAGGGATTAGAAAAATATCTAAGAAGTGAATGCATGCAGTGGAGCAAGAGGTTTTGCCAGTAATGGTATTTTAATTTGATTGACAACAGTAATGATGGAAGTAGGGAAGATGGGATGATAACCAAGACTGACAACCAAGATTCTAAGTTGGTTCTCTTCCCTTTGCGAGGGATTCTCACATTTGTGAGAATTGGACCAGCAAGTTGTGGGGTTCCATTTCCTGACTTGAATGCTCGCTGGCTTTACCCAGAATCTCACTGGCAGCTGATTAACTCCACGAAACTTTCTTGCCTCCATGCTAGGGCACTTCCAAGTGCAAAGATAGTGTCGCCGTTGCATTTGACAATTGTACTGCAGTCGTATTGGGCTGCACAGTGTCCCCTCTGTCCATCTCTGGTCTCCCTGTTTTCTGATTAATCACATCCTTCTGCAACTGTGATCAAGGGGCTGTAACTACTGAAAAGTAGTTCATGCTAGCATATTATGGAGTTAATGGTTGAATAATAAAAGTATATAAATATAAATACTGTAAATCAGAATGAAAAATGATTGTATGTGGTGTCTATAGGTGATTCAGGGGGAAATGTCTCACAGTTAAACAGAACTATAGATCTATAACTCAGGAAGACTGTCAGGCTTAGAAATAACAATGTGCTCGTTCCTAGGGTTCAGCCACTGAGAACTAAGAAAAAATGAAAAAGCTTTGTTTCTGGGTAAATAAGGTAGCATCTGATAACAAAGAATAACTAGATATCAAATTACAATTGCTTTCAATGATTGAATATCATGTCAGGTAGCTAAGAAAGGCAGTTTTTATTCTCTCTCTCCATTCTCGTTCGCCCTGAATTCCTAGTCTTCAGATATATGGACAGTGACATGTATTTCTTTCACTTAATTGGTGATTGTGAGTTTAAAAAAATAATGATCACAGAACTGGGAAATGCAAAAGATGGCTCCAACTTCAACTGTTACTAAAAAACACAACATTTAGCTTCAGTATGAGTGAGGGTCTATTTAATTGCCTTCTTACTTTCTGTGAATCATAATAAATGCATAATCTTGACAAAACTGGACTCCTTGGATACAGTGAATTCACTTATGAATGATAACACCAATGTAGCATACTTATAGATATATGTATGTGTGTATATGTGTGTGTATATAATATATATATAGTATCTATGTATATAGACACACATATCTTATGTTCTAGCTCTTTTGCAAAAACTGAATATTCCCATAACTTTTTCCAAATAAAAAAAATCAAAGCATCATTTTAAAAATTATTTTTATTATTTTTTTAAGGAAAGGTTCAGGCAGGCATGCAAGAAGAGAAGGAAGAAGGTATTTACTTTACTTAGTTGCTCATCTTGGTTGTTCCCCCTGGCTCTGATCATGAGCTCCGATTCTTGGGACATACGTGCCTTGGCCAAAGGTAGCAAACTTAACACTAAGCCACCAGGATGCACTAAGGCATAGTTTCAATAGTATTAAACTGGTAAACTACTGTTAAAATTTTTGCTTAAAAATGGCCTTCATATATGCACTATTTGCAACTAGAGGATTTTTCAACATTGGTCAGCCGCAGACTCTGCAAAGCTGGTGGGTTTCAGATGAGCATTTCTTCTTCTCTGGGGATCGGAGGGTGGCCTCGCCTATCCATTAAAGGCTCCTTGGTCCACAGTCACTTGGAGGCAACTGTGGCCGCAGACCTGCATCTGTCCTCGCTGCACTCAACTATATTTGGTAACTGAACTCATGTTTCAGCGGACCGCCCCCATCAGGAATTCCTGCACTGGGCTGGGAAGCGAACCAGGTCCGAGGGCCGGGTTCTTAGAAATTAAAGGCACTTAGTGTAGAAAGAACGATATTTATGGATCTAATAAACGTAGGATTTACACATGCTCCTCTATAGTAAAAGTGACACTTATTATAAGGATAACTTGTCTTACTATAGTCTCTTGGGTTACACATTTAATTGATGCAGTGGAATATTATCTTAAAGCAGTAATTCAGTAGTTATTTAAAAATAGCTACCTGTTTTATTCACATGGTTAGATAAAAATGATCATATAAGAATGGTGAATCTTACAGATATAGTCCATAACAAGAAAATTAAATAGTGAGGAATTATAGAGGGTCTGATTTTAAACCATTTTGCTACTCAAAATAGGGTTAAGTGCATGGAACAGCAAGAACATTAAAAAAATGTTCACTGAAAGAATAAATAAATGAATGGATGGATATATCTACCTAGCATCTTTTTATAGACAACCTTTTAGTCTTTAAGTTGGGTCTAAGTTTGTGTCTACAGTTGAGATTAAAAAGTCCAGTGATTTAATTCAGCTTGTAATCACTCATCTCTCCACTTCATTTTTCCTTTTAACAGCATGCGAGTTTGTAAATACCTCTAGATCACATAAATTAAGACCATTGGCGGTCATAAGCCAATGGAAGTCTACACTCGGTAGGGTAAAACAGTTGTTCATGACAGGTGTAAATGTTCCCATAGCTGTAAAAATGCTTCAGAATCATTATCTTACCTAGTCCGTAGCATCTTCTTATACTGTTGTCTAAATAGCTAATACAGGTGATAAGAACAGAAAACATTTGTCTGAATATCTGGTAACAGAACCATATTCTCAAAGGAAACTGTGACCACAAAATGTGTATGCTCACTTTGAAGTATTGAATATTCCTTTATTCTGACAATACCTCCAATCATATTGGATCCCGTTTCTTATCTAAAGGAGTTTCCTAGTGAACTTGGCAGATGGAACACGTTTTCTCCTTCTACAATCTCTAAATCATACAAACCTGAAAGGACAAAAACTGGAGTAAGAGAGAAGATACCAGAAATCTTTGAAAAGTGGTATCAGTGGTACCATATGAAAATAGGGCTGAAGAAAACCACAGAAAAGTGGCTTAACTATTATCTTGAAGCAGGATCTGACCCTTGGACTTGGCCAAACCACCAACTTCCTAAGTCAACGAGAACGAAAATCTCCTGTTTGAAAGGACTAATGGAGAACTTTTTATCTATTTTTATGTATGACCTTTCCACCTGGCCATGACCTCATCCAAGAGCTCATCCTTCCTGATCCTGTCCTTTCTCCCTCTAAATGAACCCCCTGACCAGGACCCCTCCTCAGGTCACGTTTGACTTTCTAACCTAAACCTGTGCTCCCTGAATTGCAACTCTCTGCTATTGCAAAAGAAATACATCTTGACCTACCATTATCCTTGCCGCTCCCTTCCTGAAGACTCATAAATGATCCAAATCACCAGAAGAGGGTAAGCAGAGGAGGCAGCAGTCTAATAAAATGAACACAGAGGTGCTCAAAAGTTCAGTCCTGCATCAGTCCTGAGGAGAAGCTAATCCTCTGTCTCAGAGTTAGAAGTGGAAAACAGGGTTGAAACATTCCCTACAGAGCAGTTAGATTTTTTTCCATCCTCACTTTTCTCCAAAACACCTAAACCAGATAAGGCCGAGACTTAATGATACAAAGCCAGAACACAGGAGATGAACCTCTGAAAGAGGTTTGGGGGGACCTGAGTGAAGAGGGGAAAATAGGAGCTTCGACTGCAGTTGTTATTTTCTTTCTTCAAACAAGACATATAGGATGCAAATATAGAAAACTGTGGACATTTGAAAAATGGTGTTGGTGTTGTGTCAGAGAATAAACTCAGGATGAACTGGGCAAATGGTGAAGAATACCATATGTGCAGTACGTTTTTTATTTTAAAGAAAATAAATGTAAATTTTGTTTACGAGCAGCAGTCTATATAAATCCATCATCACATCAACGTTTTAAATATTTTGTTGTTGGATTAATAGGACATTGTTCACTATATCACTGCTGTTTCCCTTGAGACTAAACTGCACCTGGCCAATCATTTTTGGGAATCTCAGGAAAAGTTTAGGTGTTGAGGAAAAAGTTGGGTGTTGAGGAAATCTGCTCTGTAGACGCCTTTTTTTTTTTTTTTTTTTTTTTAAGTCCAGGCAGGAATGAAGGTGAGCAGGCAGGAAGAGAGGAGGAAACAGCTCTTGATTTTATTTAGTTGCTCATCTTGGTTGTCCCCTACACCCCCTAGTCTTGACAGGGACTGTGGAGCATGTGGGCCACAGAGGATAAGGTCACCGGGGCATGTCTCCTCCTCCTCCTCCCCCACCCTCCTCCTCCTCCTATAAAAATTCCTTCTTTGCGTTGCTGTGGACTTACTGGGAAATAACGAAAATCATTCCCCCTTTTCCTAAGATGTACAGAAAAATGCAAGTACTCCCGTCTAACTTGCAGGAAGTCTGTCAAATTCTTAGGTTTGGGATTCCCAGGGGGAAATTCACACCTTTTGTATTTCAGAATCAAATTTTAAAAGTTGCAAATATAAGAGTAAATGTCACTCTGAAAGTGACATTGATTTGCTTGGACAACCCTGTGTGAGGGGGTCGGGAGGGGGTTCCTTCTAGGGGAAGATGAGGGCTCCAGCCCCTGAGAGACACAGGGGGTGGGGTCGAGGACTGACCATGCTCACTCACACAGGACACACAAGCGCCCATTCCTAGGAAGGTCAGGGCTCTGAATGCTAAGTGTCAAGACCTTGGGAGCAGGAGAATGAGGTGGATGCTTCTGATGGTTTATGGGGGCTAGAACAGTACATCCACCAGAGGGAGACTCTCCCACAGGACTGGATTGCTGGGTTCCTAAATCCCTGTCTTGCCAGGGAAGTGAAGACGACCAGGAGGAGGAGGGGGAGGGGGAGGAGGGGGAGGAGGGGGAGGA
>RJWH01004231.1:0-115994 GCA_004363575.1 Solenodon paradoxus | reverse complement strand
GGGCTCATGAACAAGTTCGTGGAAGATACACAGAGTGGGGTGCACCAGAAGGAGGGCTGGCCTAACACCGCCTATGGGGTGTCGAAGATCGGTGTCACCGTCCTGTCCAGAATCCATGCCCGGACCCTGAATGAGCAGAGGGGAGGGGACAGGATCCTCCTGAACGCCTGCTGCCCCGGGTGGGTGAGAACCGACATGGGGGGTCCCAAGGCACCCAAAAGGCCAGAGGAAGGGGCAGAGACCCCCGTATACTTGGCCCTCTTGCCTTCAGATGCTGGTGGGCCCCACGGACAGTTTGTTGTGGAGAAGAAAGTTGCACAGTGGTGACCAACTCAGAGTTCTGTCCATTATGTAACCAGTTCTGATTTGACCGAGTGGATGCTTACACTGTCAATGATAGTATAACGATATCCCTGCCCAAAAGAAGATGTGCTGTATTTGCACAAGAGAATACTACTCAGGAATATATAGTTTTAAAGAAGATGAAACCCTCTGATTTGCAATAATTTGAACAGAACTAGAAGGGATTATGCTTAGTGAAATAAGGTGTCTTTTTCAGAAGGAAAAAGCAATGATCTTACTTATATGTGGGATATAAAAAACCAAATAAACACAAATGAAATGAAAAACAAAAAAACTAATCTTTGGACTCTGACAACAGAACTGAGGCGAGCAGACTGGGGTTGGGGAGTGGGTAATGGAGCAAAGGGTGGTGGGATTCGATGGACAGTGAGAGGGATTATTCAAAATTCAGTGATGGGTGAGGTGTGTTTTCATGTATTTGATCAAGAGTGAACTTACACATCTAAATCTTTCATTGTGTTGTAAAGAAAAAAAGTGAACTTCAATAAAAAACGTATTATATTCAAGCAATGCCTGTCCAAAAAAGAATCAGAATTTTCCTCTCAACTTTGACTTAATTCTTAATTAATTTTGTAAAGTCTTTTGTCATTTCTTCTTGATATGGGGAAAAAACTGGAATCTTGACAATAGGAATGAAAATCAACAGGTGAATAAGTGATTCTTTATAAACATCTATTTGTGAGGATAACTCACACGTGAACCATCTCAGAACCCAAATAGACCTCGGAGTTAGCTCAGGAGAACGGACAGTGTCTCATGTAGCAGACACTCTGGGTGGGTCAGTCAATATTTTCAGCTTTGCAGGCCTCACAATCTCTGTCTAAGCTACACACACCCACTGTCACAGCCTGAAAGCAGCCGTGGATGGTGTAGAAGCTGATGAGCACAGCCAGGCTTGACCTGCAGTCTTTAGTTTACCCACCTGGAGACTGACATGGCCACCACCAAGCAGGAGAGACCACTGGTCTGATCTCTTTAAACACCAAACTCAACAGGTGAAACAATTCCAAGTGTGAACCGTGAGAAGATGCTTCCCATACATCCCTAGGAGAGCCTGAGACACTGCCCACCTGGTCTGAAGAGCCTCAGGTGGTCTCAGAAGCAGCCTTGGGGTCGGGGGAGGCTATCTCCTGTGAATGCGGTAACTGAATACAGGTGAGTATTGTTAGAATGAGGGAATTATTGTCAGTTCTCGTCACTGTGACTGTGTTACTAAAGCAGGATGAAATCATGAGGTCTGTGATAAAATGAACACCCGGTGCTCCCTTATGGCTCAGCAGGGGACCACGTAAAGCTCACCACCCCAGAGAGTGACCCGAGGACAGGGGTGAAAAACAAAATTAATAAATAATGAATAAAGATGCTTCTTCCTTCTTTCCTTAAAGTACTTCATGCTCTTTGCCCTTCCTTAAAAAAAAAAAAAAAAAAACCCACACGTGGTGCCGGCTGCTGGAGTCGCGGTCTGCTGGCTGCCCCTGCCAAGAAAGCAATTCACAGGCGTCTCAAGGTCAAGCTTCCAGTTCTGGGGTGAGGCAGGGGACCAAGATGAACAACTAGATACAAATAAGCAATAAAATACTTCTTCCTCCTCTCTCTTCCAGCCAGCTTGCCTACTCACCTTCATTTCTGCCTACACCTTTTCTTTAAAAAAACAACACTGGATTAGTTGGTGTTTTTGCTATTGGGTTGCATGAGTTCCTTACATTTTGGAGATTCACCCCCTTTCCAGACACGTGGCTTACTGGCTATGCTTCATGTCTGCTGCAGCAAAGTACAGCTGACCATTGACCAACGGGGGCTTGAACCTCAAGAGTCTAATTAGTTGAGGATTCTCTTGTAAATAGGTAACATAAACTTAGAGTGTGGATAAATATAGTAGAGTGTAGTTGTTAGTTGTTTCTTCCTTTTGATTTTCTTTTCTCTCATTTACTGTATTGGATGAATACACCATTTCATACATGCAACATACTTGTTGACTGACTGCTCAACTTTGTTTCATTTAGTTGTTCATCTTGGTTGATCCCCCAGCCCAGTTCTTGAGATGTATATGGACTGAGCTCGGCAGATGATGGCGGGCCTCACCACTACTCTACCAGCGTGAAATAATCCAACTTTTAAATGACTGAATGACCTGATGGCCGAAGATAATGACATGGCCAACAGGTACATGGAAAGGTGTTCACCATCACTGATTATCATGGAAATGCCAAATGAAACCACGATGAGATATTACGTTGCACCCAATAGAATGTCATCAAACAGTCAAGAGACAGCAAGCGTGGGTGAGGATGTGGAGAGAAGGGACCCCTGGTGCACGGTTGGTGGGAATATAAATTGGCGCAGTCACTGTGAAAACAAGTAAGAAATATAACCACGATATGATCCAGCATCCTACTTCTGGGAGAACACATACGGAGGAAACGAAAACCACGTCCAAGACGTACCTGCATTCCCATAGTCATAGCAGCTTGACTTACTATAGCCAATATGTAGATGAAAACTAAGTGTCCGTCAATGGATGAGTGGGTAAAGCAATGCGAGAGACAGATAGATAGATAGATACATACATACATACATACATACATAGATACATAGATGGATGGATGGATGGATGGAGAGATAGATAGCCATTTTCAATAACATGGATGCATTTTGAGGGCAGTCCATCAAGTGAATAAGTCAGACAGAGAAAGTCAAAGGCAGTATGATTTCACTCACATGTGGAATATGAAAAAGGCAAACTCAGAGAAACAGAACAGATTGCTGGTAACCAGAGAGGGCAGCTGGGAAGGGGGGGTGGATGAAATGGGTAAAGGGGGTCAAAAGGTACAGACTTCCAGTTACAACGTTGATGAGTCCTAGAGATGAAAGACCAGCATGATGACAAGAGTTAATAACCCTGCGCTGTCCATTTGAAAGTTCCCAGGAAAATGGATTTTAAAAGTTCTCATCACAAGAAAAAAATTCTGAGAGGGGATGGGTGTTGCCTACAGTTGGGGTGGTGAGCATTTCGCGTATATATGAATACTGAATCATTATACTGTACACCTTAAATTCACATCATGTCACCGATCAACTATATTTCACTAAGGCATGGGGACAATCTGATGCCCCTCCTGGAAGTCTGACAGGAATGAGACAGAATAGACCTCATAGATCTAATCTTGGTCCAGGTCAAGAAGATGGTACAGAGAGAGTTGAAGACTTGCTTCCCTCGAACCAGGTGAATTTTAGGATCCCTAGCGATCGTCTACATAGAGACAGAAGTGCAATTTGCACATCCATATTCATGGATTCTTCTAGGTAGACTATTATTCACTATAGCCAGGAGGTAGAAGCAACCTATGTGTCCATTGCCGATGAATGGATAAAAGGAAAGTATAAAACAATCTTCGTCACCTAATGTTTGGTCAACCACAGGCCACGTACACAACGGCGGTCTTGATCAACAGCCTAGGTGTGTAGGAGACTGTACCTCTAGGCTTGTGTGATTACATCCTACATCATCGGCGCAACAAAATTTTAAAGATGCATTTCTCCAGATATACCTCCATCGTTATAAGTGACACTGCATACACACAGTATCTGGCATGGCCTGGCAGCCTAGAGGTTTAGTTACTGGAGGGACAGTCCACATACATCCCCAGGTACCTGCTTTGGGACTTGGTGGCGGGAGGGGAGAGGGGGAGGGGGGCAGAGCCAGGATGAACACCGACTAGGTAAAATAAATGCTGGCTTCTTCCTCTCTCTCTTCCTGCCTGCCTGCTCACCTTCATTCCTGCCTGCACCTTTCCCTAAATAGAAACAAAAAAGTTGAGACAGTATTTTGTGTTATGGGTTTCCTACTACAACTGAAAACTCATATAATAAAAAAAGAACGTCTCCCCCATGCTGCTTGTCTTGACTCCTCCCTGCTGGCTGGGCCCTCGGATGGCTCCCCTCAGCACTTAGCAACTCAGGGTCAGGTAGTTGCTGGAGTCTGGTGGTCCTACTTAGGTTTGCCTCACCCCCCAGCACCCTCAGGTGCATTCACAGCACCACTGTTCTGACCCCAAACCACTTTATTGTCCCCCCAGGAAGGGAAGAGCATGGGAAGGAGGGCAGTCACCAAACTGTCTGTTGACATCTTCATGAGACTCAGACACCTGACTCTCCTCTCGCTTCCAGAAAGACAATGGGCCCCATTCCTGCCCAGGCCTGCCCTCAGCCACCCAAATATTCCAAGGAACCGAAGAGTCAATAGTGCTTCCTCTAAAAGGAGGTTGGAGACAGGTTCTTCTGGCCTCCCATCTCTGTCTCCGTGGGCTCGGCCTGTGGCTAGTGGGTTTTGGCAGAGTCAGGGCTGGGTTGGCTCAGTTCCTGTTTGCAGGAGGAAGTCAGTAAAAGTGTGAGCCCATGAATGTGCCAGTTTCAATAAGTGTCTGTTTCCCCTTTCTGGAGACTATAATCCCAGCCAACATGGTGCCCTGGTGGCTCGGATGTTAAGTCTGTGGCTTTGGAAGCGCAGTCCACACAGAGCCCAGGGAAGCGGATTTGGATTTGAGGCCTGGGGTGGGGGGAACAGCCAGCATGAACTAAATAAAAATAAACCAATGCTGCTTCCTCCTCTCCCTTCCTGCCCCTGCCTGCCTGCCCACCTTCATTCCTGCCTGCACCTGTCCTTTAAAAAAAAAAAAAAAAGCAAATATTTGTACAGCATTCCCATTTGCAAGCGCTGCTCTAGCTCTTTGATAACATTCCCTCTGTTAATCCTCACAGCAAGCACAAAAGCGAGACAAGGGCTGTTCCTCCTGAACCCAGGGCAGACAGAAGCACTCGGAGAACTTTGTCTGAAACTCCCAGGGAGCAGGCGGCAGAGCTGTGGTTACAAACATGGAAGCACGGGAGCTCAAATACTCACTGGAGGGATGTGGATGAGGACCCTGGAAGGCCAACTCCCCGTCTGGCAATGCACCTTTCGAAGAACCCCAAACATACCGTGATGCTGTGAATAAATAAAATAAAGTACTGCTTCCTCCTCTCTCTGCCTGCCTGCCTGCTCACCTTCATTCCTGCCTGCACCTGTCCTTTAAAAAACAAAAACAGAATGTCTCAAAGTTTTCTTTCCCAAAGCTGTCCTTAAGATTTGTTGTGGATCAAATCCTTGGTGTGATGCTTGCGGAGCACAAGTGAAGGACAGTTCCCTTCTGCCTGGAGGCGAGGTAGGAATCCCCCTGAAATCTGGGTTCGTTTCCCATGGCTGCAGTGACAAATGACCACAAATGTAATGGCTTTACACACAACTACCATCCCACAGCTCTGGAGGGTGGAATCCTAAATCAAGGTGCCACCAGAGCTGGGCTCCTTCCAGGGGCTCGGGGAGGATCAGTGTGGGAGACCCTCTGCACTCCTTGGCTCCTGGCCGCTTCCCCCTCAGGAGTGTAACACCTTCTGCCTATTTCAGTCTCAACTCCTCTCACTTCTTCAGTTTTTCTTCACATTGCCTAACTTCCTCCTTCCCTCTATTAAGGACCCTGTGAGGTCAATGAGCCACCAAGATACTCCAGGGCAACCTCCCACCTGAAGACCCTTAATTCAATCACCTGTGCAAAGTCCCTTTGGCCACATAAAGCAACTTTCTTGGGTTCTGGGGATTAGGATGTGGCTTCTTGGGGTTGGGGACCATTATACAGTTATCACACCTCCCATCCCTTTCTCCTCTCTTCTTTCTTTCTTTCTTTCTCTTTTGTACCCCTGTGGCTCAGCCACTAAGGTGCAGGCCATACAGGGACCAGGACACCAGACTTGGTCTGGAAGAGGAAGGAAAGAAAAGAAAAGGAAAAATTGACAAGAGCACACTATGAACAACTTCTCATCAATAGAGTTAACCACCCGGAGAGCACATACACGTTTTTTCAAATACATTAATGATGCTCCCTCAAGAAGAAATGGAAAGTCACACCTCGGTGGTTCAGAGGTTAAGTCTGCGACCTGGGACTATGGTGAATAAGGAACATGGACAACTGAACGGATGGATAAATGCTTCCTCCCCATCTCTCTTCCTGTCTGCCTGCTTTCTGCCTACTTGCCTTCATTCCTACCTGTTTTCTTTCTCTGAATAAATAAATACATACATCTTTTTTTTTTTTTTAATAAAAGGTAAAACCTAAATAGCCCCAAATCTTGAAATAGAGTTCCAAATAACCCTTTTTTAGGAGAAAGGAAGAAAGAGGAGAAGGCTTATTTAAGATTTGTTTGTTTAATTTATTCTCCCTTCCCCCACAAACCTGGTCCTTTGGGCTTTATCTGGTCCACACCCCAGCCTTCTCAGTTGCCTGAGTCACAAAGACACATCCCAAATAATCTTTGGGATATGTGTGTGTGTGTGTGTGTTTGTCTGTGTGTGTTGATTTAGTCACAGTAAAGGACCACACCTGGCAGGTGGCTTTCCTAACCTCACCTGCTGAGGTGATGGAGCAGGTAGATTCAAGGTGAGACAGAGGCAGTCTTGCCAGCTCTGCTGGGGAAAAGCTGAGTCATGATGAGGTTAAGGTTCTCCATAAATCTAAGCCACCAATGAAACACACCCAGGTTACACTAAAGAAGGGGAGTGGGGGGTCATAATTACCCTTCATAGCTTTTTCCTCCCAGCCCCAGGACTCGAACACGCATCCAAGGCTTTTGCAGCCTGCACCTTAGCCACCTGGGGCAGCTATTTCTCTGCATCTTGACACATCTGGGGGGATTCCCTTCTGGGATTCCCTTTCAGTTGAACTTGGTGAGTACACAGATTTCACCAGGAGAAAAGATGCCTATCTTATATAGTGTTGTGTGTGTGGCTGCTCGTTGGACAAACTCGAAATGCCGACGCTTTTAGCGCCCGAGTTATGTAAGGCTTGAGTAAGAACATTCCAGCACAAGCCTTGGCTCACAGCTTTGATGGACGTTCTCTCCCACGCGAAGGCGCACTGGGAGGCGAAACCCACGGAGCCTTCCCGCACCTGTACGTCTGCTCAAAGGATCCTTTCCTCCAGATGTCTCAAGCAAGGGGATTCATGTCCTCAGAAGCCGTTGCCGTATCTACATGATTTCATCGCCTCTTAGCAAAAGCAAACTTTCCTCTTCTACAGTGGAGCTGGGCGCATGCCCAAGAAAATCCCTCAGCACTTGTTTTTCTCCCTTTGGGGTTCTTCTGAAATCCTTTCTCGAGTCCAAGGGCCAGGAATTCCTAGACCCGATGGACCATCACCGTCCGAGTGTGCTCTGGGGGAAAGATGACCTCCCCAGCCCGCAGGGGACCCCGCTCGGCCCAAACGCGGGACCCAAAGTAGGCTGCGCGCAGGGAGGGGGCGGCCCCCGGAGCAGGGCGTAGCGAAAGCTTCGGGAACAGACAACCCCTCCTCGGAGGGGAGGGACCGAGGTCTGGGGCTAGCTCTCCGGGAGTCGCAACCCTGGAGCCCAGAGATCAGCTCAGCGCGGCTACTGGCTGCGGCCCGGCATCCGCTTCCCGCCGTCTGGGTGGCCCAGGGCCAGGTCGGCGCTTCGCGCAAGAGCCCCCGGCCGAGCGATGTCCTCCTACACCCGCGTGGCCGTGGTGACCGGGGCCAACAAGGGCCTGGGCTTCGCCATCGCGCGAGACCTGTGCCGCCAGTTCTCCGGCGACGTGGTGCTCACGGCGCGGGACGCGGCGCGGGGCCGGGCGGCGGTGCAGCAGCTGCAGGCCGAGGGCCTGAGCCCGCGCTTCCACCAGCTGGACATCGACGACCCGCAGAGCATCCGTGCGCTGCGCGACTTCCTGCGCAAAGAGTATGGGGGCCTTAACGTGCTGGTCAACAACGCGGGCATGGCCTTCAAGGGTAGGTGCGCGGCCGCAGGGCCCGGGGAGTTCAACTGCGAGGGTGCCGGGCAGCGCGCCGCAGGCGCCACCCACGCAGCCCCCGGAGCGATCGGCGTCTGGGGCTCGGGTTGCGCCCGCTCCTGCCTCCCACGCCGGGTTTTCGCTTTCAGGGGAGTCGCTCGAGCGACTCGCTGAGCGCGAGGCGGCCCGGCCGGGGACAGCGCACCCCGCCCGCCCGCGGGCCTGTGCCGGCCTGCGCGCCGCCCGGCCCCCCGCCCCCCCAGCTGCCTGCTGCAGCCGTTTGCAGGGAAACTGACCTCGTGGGAGGGGCCACGCCCTGCTAAGCTCATCAGCTTTCTCATGCGAGAAATATTTTCTCTGCAAAGGGTCCCCAAGCTCCACTTGGACTTTCGCTTTCCTTGAAAGGGCGCATTCATAGGGGCCAGGAGACATCTGCTCGCTCCGCACGGCAAATGAATTGCGGAGACGCGATCAGGGCGCACTTGCAAGTTAGTGGATTTGAGACTTTGTCTAGCCTCTGGCAGAAAGGGAGCGAGCCGTGTTGGAATTTCTGTTTGTTAGCAAACATATAAGCGTGGTTTTAAGTAGCATCTGCCTCGGGAGAAAAAAAAATCAAGATGACTTACTCTGTGGAGCCTGTGGTTAAGACGCCATGAGCTACCGGGAGAAAGAAACAGGAAGGCTGCACTTCCAACCTAAAATGGGGAAGAGAAAAACTTAAGGCAGAGCTAAAGAAAATAAACCCCGGTTGCGCGAGTCTTCCTCCGGTCGCTCCCGGTAGCCGCGCGCTGGCACCTGCAGCCGGTGGCCAAGGAATGTGCTGGATAAGCACCCGATTCTTGGAGGACGCGTGGAGGATCTCACAAGTGCACGGAAGCCCTGACCTGCAAAGTGCGGGCGGGCGACCAGCAGCTGCTGTACCTGCGCCCTTGCAGGAGTTGGGGAGCCTCTCCTCTTACTCCGCACCTGCTGGATAGGCATCTGTAGTAAAAAAAAAAAAAAAAAAGTATTGAGGTAACTGTGATTGACAAAATAACGGAAGCCCATATATACAGAGTCACTAGTCATCAACTATATGACAACACACTAAAGTCCTTCCCCTCTGTCCACTGGACCCCAAACCCCCTTCCGGGCAGGTAACCTCAGTTCTATTGTCAAGGCCCAAGGTACGGTTTCTGTTTTGTCTGTTCCTTTGCTTTGCTTCTTTATATTTAACTTCTAAGTGAGCTCATTCTGGTAATATGATTTATATCACTGAGCATCATCCCCTCTAGTCCCATCCATGTTGTTGCATATGGCAGCATGTCATCTCTTTAGGGTTGTGTCGTGTTCCTGTGTGTGTGTGTGTGTGTGTGTATGTACCACTTTTTTGTTTTTTTAAGGAAAGGTATGAGCAGGAAGAGAGAGGATGAAGAAGCACTTTAATTTATTTAGTTGTTCATCTTGGTGGTCCCCCCACCCCGCCCCAGGTCAGGAACCCGGTCCTGGGCTGCATGTGGACCACGCTGACTGGAGGGAGTGGACTTAACCCCTAGGCCACTAGGGTACGCCATGCCACCTCTTCTTCAGCTTTCCAACCAACACTGGGCACTTAGGCAGTTTCCAGTTCTTGTCTCCCGTGAACAATGCTGTAATAAGATGCATGTAACTCTGAAAACTAGTGTCTTGGGGAGGTCAATACCTGGAAGTGAGATGGCAGGATCACGTGGGATTTCCACGCTCAGTTTTTTTTTGCAGAATCTTCATACTGCTTTCCATAAGGGTTGCACCAATTTGCACCCCCACCAACAGTGTCAGAGTTCCCTTTCCTCTCCATCTTTGCCCACATTTGTTGTTTTCCAAACATGTCCTCAGAGGCCACCAATGCCCATTCTAGTAGTTACAAAGTGTGACCCGCAGGCCCGTGCCTGTAACTGCAACAAGGGAGATACGCCGATTCTGGAGCTGTACCCGAGCTTCTCCACCCCAGACTCGGGGGTGCCCAGAAAGGCATGTGGTGTGCTGATAGACGATAGGGCCAGGCACCCCAGGAAGGCCTGGGTGACGCCATGTTTTGCGAGGAGCTCTGTGTGCGGCATTTCGGTGGGAATCTCCATTGGCCTTTGTATTTCCTGGTGGCTGCAGAGGCAGGTCCCAAGCACTTTAGTCTCTTCTGATAACAATCCTTATTGTTTTGACTCATGTCTGTAATGACATCTTAATGAATCTTTAAACTGACTCTTTACCTCCAGACTCTCAGCAGGGCCATCCCCCACACCCTGTAAATAGCCAAGAGTCCTTCCTCCCAGCGCTGGCTTATTCCTTTTCTGTCGGCCCACTTTGAATTCCAGAATAAACTCTTTTTGGATATTTGAAGCGTTTCTCTAGGTCACTCCTTTCCATGTTCCCAAACCAATTCCCCAAACCCCCAAATCTTCCGGGGAACCTAACAATACACACTTGCAGTTTGAGAACCACTCACCTAGAGTTTGAAATTTTGCCTGTGTTTCCTGTCATTCGAGATAAGATTTACTGTGAGTTTCCAAGGGGAAATGCATGACCGTCTGTTTCCTTCTCTTTTTGGAAGTTGATGATCCAACGCCCTTTGACATCCAAGCTGAGGTGACACTGAAGACCAACTTTTTTGCCACAAGAAACGTCTGCACGGAATTACTGCCGATAATAAAACCTCATGGTAAGTCCAGCATTGAATTGTCAGGCTGCGTCTCTCAGCAAGGAGGGCACCATGGGACTGTCTGCAGGAATCACCCCGGGGTGCTATTTCTCTGGAGCCGGGATGGGGGAGCACCAGAAAATTGTATTAATTTCTCATAGTCTGTAGCTCTTCACTCAGATGTGTTAGCTTTCAAGATATGCATGACCTGTCACAGTGCTCTTGGGTGCCTTGTCACGAACATGCCTTTGCTCAAACCTCCAAGAGTCCTCCAACTCCCCAAGGTGACGGGCAGGGCCACCCCCAGCTGATCTGGAGATTAGAGGTTGTATCTGTTCTAGCATCATTGTGAATTTCCCAGAGTTCCTTTCTTCTTGTACCAAATGTTGTCAAGCTGATTATGGGGAAAAAAAAAAAAATCTGTATTAGGAAAATATCTTGCCTACACTTCCAGGTAGTCAATATACAACTTCTCTTTTTTCCACAAACATTTGTTGGGTGTTTGTCATAACTCAGGCATTGCCCTGGGTGCTGGGGACACACAGGTAAGCATTGGTGAGAAGGACACTCCTGCCCATTAAGGGTGGGGTCTAGTGGAGGAAGAGAGAAGGCATGCTTCCCTGGGGATTTGCTTTCCCAAGAAATCTACCGAGATCCTTAGGAAACAGGATCTCCTATGATCCTTCTTAGAAATAGGCTCTTCTTAATTTAACATTGTGAATAAAGGTGATCTCTGCTGTAAAAATGTTTTGTTTTGTTTTGTTTTAAAAAGAGGAAGGAAGGAAGGGAGAGGAGGAAGAAGCATCTTTATTTAGTTAGTTGTTCATTTTAGTTTTTCATCCTGCCCTGGATCTTGAATCCGGGTCCTCAGATATGTGGTCCGCACACCAGCGTCTCCGCTGCCTGCGACACCAGGGCACAAGCAAGTACACAAATCTTAAAACCTAAAATGAAGCTTGAAGAGCGTTCTTTGCTGCCCCCACATGTCCACTTCCTAGTCACAGCCTCTTTATTGTAATGAATGGGATTGTAAAGCGTCTTTAGGCACAACTGCAGTCACTGGTTGAAGGAAGCCTGGGGTCCAGAGCATGGAGCTGAATGCCCAGGACAAAGGGGAGAGAGTGCTCTTTTTTTTAAAGGAAAGGTGCAGGCAGGAATGAAGGTGGGCAGGCAGGCAGGAAGAGAGAGGAGGAAAAAGCAGTTAATTAATTTTATTTAGTTATTCATTTTGGTTATTCCTCCAGCCCCAGCATGTGAACCTCTGTCCTTGGATGGTGTGTGGACTATGCTTGGCCAGAGACAGCAGGCCTAACCACTACTCCACCAGGGTGCACCGGGATGGAGCTTTTCAGTGCAAATCTAAACAAATAAAATGCATAGTTTTGCTACCTCTTTTACACAAAGGGAGGCATTAAGTTTAATGTTTGCCACCTTGCTTTCTTCACTTATAATATCTGGATTTTTCCCCCCTTGGATCAGGACAGAAGCTTTTGAATTTCTTTTACAGCTACAGTTTTCCACTGAAGAGATGTCTTGTCAGGACATCTTCTCCCTGTGGATTTAGTTACAAAGTACTGAAGAAAACTTATGTTCCCACATCTTCAGTTTACAGAGAGGGAAAGTGAAGCCCCGAGAGAGAACACAGCCAGGTGGTTAAAAGGCTGGAAACAGTGTTCAGGTTTCTTGACTTTTCCCTTAATCAGGCGGGATAATTAGTCCTAGTGAGGTAAAAATTAGAGTGACACCATGGTGAACCATGGCATTTTGAAAGATAAAAGAGGGCTCCGGAGGGTGGAACTCAGAGATCAACAGAAAGGGGGTGAATCATTCTATTTTCTGAATAATGTTTCCCCAAACAGGAATCTGGTTAATAACACTTTGAGAATATGCATTTGGGACTTTGCAGTAACCCTCATTTTATCTAGAGGGAAAAGCACTGAACATCATTGTCTCTTGATTTACAGGAATCTCTTTCTCCCCACGCAAAAATTGCTTTAATAACCACTCTATGTAGTTTTATACCATCACTTTAAAGAAAACAATTTGGCTGGTTCATTTGTTCAAAATTCCCAGTAAATAGAGTAAGCAACTGTTAGGCCACTAGAGGGAGCGACTTGCCTACTCTTTCTAGAAAGGGTGTTTCTCACCAGGTGAGGCACCTGGACCTGGTGATGGTGTGGGTCCCGCCCTCTCGGGGGCGATTGGACCCACCTGACTGTGGAAACGGTCACCCCGTGGCTTTTGTTCCAGAAGTGTGCTCTGAGATCAAAGAGGACATCTCTTCTCGGGAGTTTTTCTCTTTACACCAAAGACACATTTGTTTTGCTTTCCTTCCTTTCCCTTTTGAATTTAATTCCTCATAGCTTCCAAGTGATGAAGAATAAAACAGCTTAGATGAAGAGCACAGCATTGCCAATGTGATGTTCCTTGGCCAAACACTAAAGTGAATCTCATGAGAAAATCAGGTCAACACAATTGGGGGCCGTACTTACAATAACTGGTCTGGAGTCTTCTTCCAAAAGACTCCTCTAGATTAAATAGATGCAGATGATATATTTCATATATTTATATATTAAGTAAGATAGACTACCCTAGATGACTGTCAACTACTTGAGATTATAATGGACTAAAGAAATAGGAGAGCTACAGGCAATGTACGGTCCCACGTTGGAGCTTGGATTAAAACAAACACCTGTGAAGAAAGATTATCAAAACAACTGGGGATATGTGGATGGAGACAATGCTTTAGAGAATAATGCTGAGATAAATGTCTGGAGTGTGTCGTGGTTATGTGAGCTTCACGCTTCTTACCACATCTATACTGAAGTGCTTAGGGTGGAGGTGTGTGATGTGTCTGCCAAGTGTTAGCAATCGGTGAACTCAGGTGACAGGTGTACCTGTGGGTTTTTTTTAAGATGCATTTTAAAAATGTGTTATCTTCGAATTTTTAATTGAAGTAATATCGCTTGATGACATCATATAGGTTTCAGGTGTACAGCCTTTTAAGTCATCTGAATATACTTAAGTATATACCTTATGTTTGCCACCAGCATTCTCGTTTCCATCCATGAATTCTTTTACCAAATTTACTTCCCACCCTTTCCCTTCTGTTAACCACTGTTTTGTTCCTATAATCTGAAAGTTTGCTTTATTTAGTTCAATCATTTGTCTTATTTCTTTATGTACCACATAAGAGTGAAATCATACAATGTTTATCTTTCTCTGTTGGAATTATTATATTGAGCATAATACCATCTAGTTCCATTCTTGTTGCAAATAGCAGAATTTCATCTTTTTTAAAATATATATATAGCTAAGTAGCATCCCATTGTATGAGTGCATCTACCACATCGTTTTGTTTTGTTTTATTAAAATCCATTGGTTCCTTCTCAATTCTTTTTTTTTTTTTTTTTTTTTTTAAAGGAAAGGTGCTAGCAGGAGTGAAGGCAGTTAGGCAGGCAGGTAGAAAGAGGGCCGAGGAAGAAGCATTTTATTTATTTTATTTGGTTGTTCACATTGCTTGTTCGCCCCTATCTCAGGCCTAAGAAACAAACCCAGGACTGTGCTCCTTCGGAGGCAGCAGATGTAACTCCTGCTCTACCAGAGCGCATCCTAAGGTCATTTATTTAATGAGCAATTCAGCACGCGGTGCTTGGGGAAGTCACCCCGCGGAGGCCGATGGTGAGCCGTCTGTTTCTCGTTCTGCCGCAGGCCGCGTGGTGAACGTCAGCAGCACCCAGGGCTTGCGAGCGCTGGAACTCTGCAGCAGGGAGCTGCAGGACAAGTTCCGCAGCGAGACGCTCACGGAGGACGGCCTGGTGGATCTCATGAACAAGTTTGTGGAGGATACGAAAAACGAGGTGCACGAGAGGGAGGGCTGGCCCAACTCGGCGTACGGTGTGTCCAAGCTGGGGCTCACAGTCTTCTCAAGAATCCTGGCCCGGCGTCTGGATGAGAAGAGAAGAGCCGACAGGGTGCTGGTGAATTCGTGCTGCCCCGGGTGGGTGAAGACGGACATGGCTGGGCTTTCCGGCACCAGGACGCCAGAGGAGGGGGCTGAGACCCCTGTCTACTTGGCCCTCCTGCCTCCAGATGCCACGGAACCTCATGGCCAGCTTATCCGTGACAAAGTCATCCAGAACTGGTGACTGTCTGCTCTGGTTCTTCGTGCATAATAAATGTTTGTGAAATGAACACGTGACTTCTGATGTCGCCTGACTGTTCTGTCCTGGAGGGTGCTGGTTAGAGTCTCCTGGGGAGGAAGTATCTATCGCTACTGGAGCTGGGCGATTTTGCTTTTTCCAAACCTTAGCCAGCGAGGGAAACAGAGGCGCTGCGGTTGCTCAGAAATGTTCACGGACTCGCGAAGCCATCGCCAGAGCCGGGGCCTGAGAACATGCGTTTTCAACAAGCTCCCAGGTCCTGCAGATCCAGGGTCAGCAGTGTGAGGACCGCCGACTGGTGAGGATCTCAGGGGGACAGCAGGGTCTCAGCCAGGGTCCCGCTGTCCTTTGTGACCCCTAGATGATTCTGTAAGGATAATGGTTTTTCTTTTCTTTCCTTTTTTTTTTTTTTAGCTCTGCATCCCCACTTTGTATCTCCATCTATTTATTACATTCCACACATTGTAATCAGTTCTCAGACTTATGGAGTACAGCTTGAAGGACTCAGGAAGACTGTCCCTTTTTCGTTGGGATGTGGCTTCTTCCATAATGGGCTTTCCATCCAGGGTTTGCCTTCTATGTTTGCCCAGAATGTTTGCAAGGCTGGCCAGCTACTTCCTTCATCCTGTTCATGTCTCAGGAATTCTGTCCAGACCTTCTCTTTGCTTGGACACTTGCAGGTATCTTCTCCTGTCCCCTCTCCCCTCTGAGTTTCAGCCCAGGGTCATCCTTCAGATCCCTCCCTGAACCTACCTCAGATCCCTCCCTGAACCTACCTTTTTTAAGTTTTGTTTTTGTTTTTTTTTTTTTTAGAGGAAAGGTGCAGGCATGAATGAAGGTGAGCTGGTAGGCAGGAAGAGAGAGGAGGAAGAATCATGTTTATTTATTTTTATTTAGTTGTTCCCTCAACCCTGGGGTGGTATGAACCCAGGTCCTTGGGATGCAGGTTGATTGTGCTCAGCCGGAGGAGGCAGACCTAACCACTATTCCTCCAGCTCACACCCTAAGCCCCTCTTATCGTCTTCCCAACAAAAGATGCCTCCTTTCTCTGCTTTCAAATGGGTTTGATTTGGCAAGCAGCCTGCTGGGTTCCCATCTACCCTGTAGAAAAAAGACTTGGCACCTAGTGGATCTTATGAAAAGGAAGAAAGGTCACATCTAGTCCAACCACAGCACAAAAGCAGCAGTTACACAAGGGCACGAGACATGGAAGGAAAGGACAGCTTTACTGAGTTGTGCGAGGCTGCTCGCAGAGGCAAACAGCAGCGTTGACACTCGCTTATGATCACGGAGCTCACCTCTTCTCTACCAGCAAAGGCACTGCAGAAACCGGTAAGAGGTCAGGCTGTTCTCCCTTTGGGATTCTGTCTGTACAGAAATCATCAAGGCTCCATTTATTTGCAGGGCAGGACGACACAGGTGACCCTGTTATCTTGCGTGTGTCCCAGGGTGTAAGCTGTCTTTTTTGACTCTCCTGCTTCCAGTGGGAAAGTCTCTCAGCCTTCACCTCACTTTGTTATCCACTTTGGGCAACTCCAGACCCCGGGCAACTCCCTTGGTGGAAAAATGAAGGGAGGTGACACATGGGATCTAAGTGAATTGTACACCGTATGGTTATTAGTTCTCCAAAGAGCCTCTGTTTGAATTTGTCCATAAAATAGATGAAAATGAAACGTGACTTAAAAGCCACATTTTAAATGGATTATCCCACGCAATGTTGTTTTCAGGCAGCAGATGGGGCCAGCGAGCCTGTCCACGCCAGCTGTTGGGGGATGTCTTTTGAGACTGACACAGGTGCAGTCAACCCTCACATAGTATCAGCTTTTAACCCTGATCTTGAACTTTCTCTCACCTGAGTTCCAGCCGAGATTGTGACTGACCAAGGGTCTGGACAGTGATGCAGTGTGGTGATGAAACAGGTGATAGTGACCATCCAGACAAAGGCTCACTTGTTACTGCAAACCAACCACACGTGGGTGCAGCACCAACTACCACGCACAGGCTTTCTGCTTGATTCTAGTTTGTAATAGAGGCTCATCAGTACTGCCAAACGACACTCAAAATGCATTGACCTGGTCAATCTCTACAGCAGTGGCCTCTGACGTATAATGCCTTCTTCACAGTTAAAAGGGGTAAAAATATCAAAGTTCTGATTTAAATTAAATCTGAAGTTATTACCAAAGTACTGATCACCAGTATTCTTAAAGTTCTTTTTATTCCCCATCAGCTCTCAAACAAAACCAAATCGTAATGGAGAGCAACAAGTAAAGCTTTATTTCATTGTTAAGGAAGGAGACATGTGCTCTAAAGATCTCAAGGGAGAGAGGAGCGGGCAGGGGTTTGGGACTGTAGGTGGGGAGAGGTCATCTGGGGAGGGGTTAGCATGGGATGAAATTCTCTGAATAGTCAGAATGCTGAGACACAGGCCGTGAGTTTGGAGAAGAGTGATTGGCACCCAGTTTTCTCTAGGTAGTGGTAGTGGATCTGATTTGGGGCATGGAGTGACTTTTGCTATGTTAATGAGGACAGGTTAGTTAAGGACAGGGGAGGGGAGGGGAGGGGACGGTGTATACTCCAGAAAGTTCCTCTTTCTCCTGGTTAAGTCATCTAGCAACCTTGATTTCCTAGGATGTCCAGCTGGGTGGCATGCTTTTCGGGTTTCTGTCTCTGGAAGCTGACATAACCAAACCAAATCAAACAGGTGTTTATCAGAGAAGGAAAACAGAAATCTTGCCGCTGCACTCAGGTGTCAGGAAAAGGGGGGATAGCTGCTGCCTTGGGTGACAAACTGTCCTGATTTGTTTTAGTAGTATTATGCAGGGAATCTTTTCTATTTATAGGATTTGAAAAGGTCATTGTAGTTAAGTGACTTTTAAGGGTGACTAGACAACCTGACCCAAGGAAACAGATTTCTTGTATGAATAAAGTTTTACGTTTTGATGCTATGCATTGACTGATAATAAATCAAATTGTTCTTTTAAGGGTTTACAGTACCTGCACTTGTCAGTTAACTTAAAGGAACCTCTCACACACCTGAAGTTCTTTAAAGAGAGGTGACATACGTACCAAGCATGTATGTCCACTTACATAGATGTGTTGGGATAAAGTTGGACATGGAGTTTTTGACACAATAGGCCTGTTCTCTCAACGATGAATAGAAGCAATTCTTTCAGCTTTATTAGCTCTGCAATGTGCAGCATGGCTCCGTTGCGAAGAACCTACAAAACAAACCCAACGAAAGACCACCTTACCTGTCGTCAACTTTGTTTTGGTAAAACAAGTTTATCTGTACACCCTGCCACCAGCAGTTGGGTCTAGCACCTCTGAAGGAGCACAGGCCATATATCCCTGGGTTCATGACCCAAGTCAGCATGGTGGTGGTGGTGGTGGTGGTGGTGGCGGGAACAGCAGTGTGAATGACTAAATAAAAATAAAGTAAAGATGATTCTTCCTCCTCTCCTTTCCTGCCTGCCTACTCCCCTTCATTCCTGCCTGCACCTTTCCTTTAAAAACAAAACAATAGAGTTTACCATATTTTTGACTAGGAAAACAATTTTCATGAACTTTTTTTCTTGCTAAATGTGGCCCCTTTACAGTCCCTCTGCTTCTACTTTAAGATCATTCCAAAACTTGACCCTTAGCTAATTTGCAGGAGGAGTACTTGGTATATGCCAAATGGAGGTGGAATCAGAATCAGATGCCTGGGTAGGGCAGAGGTCCCGCATCCCAGACTACAAAAATATTCTATACCCTTTCTTCAGAACCAGTCATATACACAAAATCTTCACACAAATTCAGAGTGTTCCCAGATTTCCCCCACTCCCACCCCCAAACTCCTTCAAGGACTGCGGAGCCAGTGTGGACCCCAGACTAGATCTGAAAATTCCTAAGGGACCTTCGGCAGTTAAATGGAAGAGGTCCCCACAGAAATCACAACCTCCAAGAATAGGCGGCACTGCTTAGGTTGGCTGGGAACCCCACTGGGCCAGCCAAGATGCTCACATGAACTCTGCCAGGCAGGTCCTTCAAGGTGCGACTCCCTCTGCAGCTGTCAGGCCAGGTAGGCTGGGTCTGGACAGCCTAGGTCCAAACACTAGTGGGGATGTCAGAAACAAGTTAGGATTTATCTGGAAATAATTATTTAAATGAATGTTCTAGGTTCATTCTAGGAATTAATTATCTTGTGTTCTCTGCCGCCTCAGGCTGGAAAGGTGCGACCTTTGAAGGATGGGGCACCTTAACCAGGGTCCTCGAGCCTCCTGCGGCCCAGGGTGTATGGAAGAGTTCATTCCGCCTTCTCTCCCAGGGTCTGGGTGTGGTCCTTACAGAGAGAAGAGGGTGAACCAGGTGCCTGCACCTTTCTTGGGGCCTTTGTAACTCCAGAGCCCCACCTTGGGCAGGCTGATTCACTGAGCAGGAGCTAGTTGCTGCGGTTAGAAGCTACGCCCACCGCGGCGAAGCTCTTTAAGCCTCCTCGTGGGAGCCCACGCACTGAGAACCCGCTTCCCGACCCGGTCCCCACCAGGGCCCGCCCCCCAGCGCCGCCCCGATCATCGAGGATCCGCCCTCGGCCCCGCCCCATGCGCAGTGGACCCGCCCCCCAGCCCCGCCCAGGACTGCCTCCGCCCCGCCCCACGAGCCGTGGGCCCGCCTCCCAGCCCCGCCCAGGACTGCCTCCGCCCCGCCCCACGAGCCGTGGGCCCGCCTCCTGTCCCCGCCCCATACAGGGAATCCGCCTCCCAGCCCCGCCCCACTCGCCCAGGACCGCCCACGGTCCGGCTCCACCTCCCGGAGCCGCGTTCGCTGTGCCTCCCGTGCGGCGCTTCCTCCGCGGTCCCGGCCCCTCTGTCTACCGCATCCCCGCCGGCTCCTCCGTGTCGCACGCGGGCGCCCCGGCTGAGAAGGGCCGCCGCCGCAGCTGGTGAGTCAGGCGGCGCCCTCGGCCGCTGGGCGAAGCTGGGGGAGCCGGGGCGTCTCCTCCCGCGGGCCCGCGAGCGGCGGGGCGGCGCGGGCGTCCTCCCGCGGTGCTCGGGTTGCGGGCGGCGCCGCGGGGGCAGCCCCGGGTGAGGCGGCTGCTCGCAGGGCGGCCCGGGCCCGCCGCGCGCGCCGCTGCAGTGCGGGGGCGGCGCAGGGGAGGCCGCGCGTGGGCGCCGGCTTGGGACCCGGAGGGGCGTTGGCGGAGGCTGGGCGGGGTCCCCTCCCACGGCCCCCGGCTGCCTGCGGCGGGGCAGTGCGGCCACACCCTCGCCAGGCCCTGAGCGTCGCCGCGTCTGGTCCGGCAGGTGGAGGTCAGGTGGGTCACCGCCCGCCTATCCCCGGGCCGGAGGGCCGCAGAGAAGCTGCGCCTTTGTTTACTCGTGTGGTCCTGGTGGGGAGGAGGGCTAGGGGCCGAGACCTCTGAAAATGAAGAGTTTTGTTGTTTGGGTTTTTTTAAGGGAAGATCCGCATGTCTCTCAGACTGTCCCCGCAGATGGGGTCCGAGCCGCGGTGCCCGCGCTGCCCGCCCGGCCCCTGCTCCTGATTTTTGTAGCTACCAGGCTGCTGCCAGCGTAGAAAACCTTTGGCCTCTCCGTGCGGCCGTCTGTGCAGACTGTTACCCCCAGGACCCTAACCTGGGACAACTGCCCTACACTTGGGAAAACCTTTGTAGGCTCTTTGGGCAAGTCGATGGAGGACACCCCTCCTCCGCCCCTCCTATCTTTTCTCCTGTGAGTTGTCCATTTTTTTCCCCACTGCCGGGGATTTTAATGACCTCTCTGAAAGCAGAATCAAAATAATGTGCCCCACAACTGATGAACCCATTGAGCGTTTCTGAGCTCTAGACTAAGGGTCTTTATTGTAAGTGCTCTTGCTCAAGGAGAGTAACTATTTCACTGCAGAGTCACTTTTCACTGTCTCGGTTTTCATCTAACTCAGAAACTTCCTTCATTTACGCATCCTTGCAATGAGCTTCTTTCCCATCTGGCAGTTGATTTTCCACTTGTACTTGGTTTTCTAAGAAATTAAGAATGGATACGGTGTGAGATTGCCCGCTGACGTTTTAGATTTTAAGATAGATGTGTGTGGTCAGAAACAGGCGTTTGCGTGACGGCTCCTTTCTGTATCTAATTGTTAGTGGACTGTAGAACTCTTGTCAGTTTTACTGAGCTCTGGGGACCCTGGCAGAAAAGGTGTCCAGGATACATTACAAGATCATCGTCAAAGAGCTTTTTAAGGACTATATCAATTGCCTGTAGCTTCTTGCCGGGCTCAGCTGGAATCTGAATTCTCCCAGTGGCTGTGTGACTGGGCAGTGCTCTGGACAGCCTGGCCCAGAGGAGTCCTCTGCAGGTTGGTGATGCCACCTCATAAACTCTTGTGTGGAGCATGAGCTAAATACATGCATAAAGGCCACCCAGACTTGCTTAGGGGCTCTGCGCCAAATGCCCCATATTTTGAAATAAAGGCTCTTGCTTGAATGACTGTTTCCAAACATCTCCCCTGTGCTGTTAGTTACCCTGAAGACTAGTTTCTTCATTACACTGAACTGGACCAGTTACCTTACCTGGCTGACATCTCTTTCTCTTTGCCATGAGCATTGGTTCCCTTTGCCACCCCACCTCTTAAACACACACCTTATCATCAGGGTGGCTCTCTTCCTGCCAGCTAGCTACCCACACCCATCTACTTGGGGGACTAATGATGATAGCTGGGCTTCCTCAGCCCTTTCCTCTCACTTGCTGACTTTCCTCAGTTACTTCAGCTCACCCTCCAACACTGCGTGCCAAGTTAAATTTAAATTATGTATTTAGATGTTTCCTCTTTCATTGCACTATGAAGGATGAGAGTGAAATCCTGTCTTGTTCATGAGTCTTTCCCCAGCGCTTAGACAGACACAGTATAGTGAATAGACTTTGCATTGGTTTAGAGACCTCTCATTCCAGATTTGTAAATTTCCTGGCTTCGGGAAAGTGTTGGCCTATTTGGATGTACTAACTTAAGTCTTTACTTGGCAAAACAAATGGTCATCTATCATCCTTGATAGTTTCAAAAGTATGAAGGCAATTAATTCAGAAAAAGGGACAGGTCTTCCTAAGAATGAGTGGGCACTCATTGTGTGGACACATGCAGAGAACAGTATATCTTCACAGAGACTCAGCATGTGCAAAGGCCCTGAGGTGACGCTGTCTTAAGACAGAGTGCCTTAAAAAGGGAGGTAGGTAGAGTCTTGCTTATGGAGTGGAGAAGGGCAGAGTTTGGATATAGTAAAAGTGTAATGGGAAGAGTTTAAACATGGTGGTAATACGATTCTTGTTTTAAGAGGATTCCTGGAGGCTGTGTGAAAATGCATCACAGAGAGGCAAGAGTGAAGGAGAATGGTTAGGAAGGCTCTGCAGCTTGCAGTGGAGGTGGGAAATAATTTAGACAACAGGTGTTTTTGGAAGAAAAACCAACAGGATTAAGGCTGAGAGGAAGAGTCAGGGGATGACGTCAAGGTCCTGGGGTCAGTGGCCCCATTCTGAGGTGAAGAAGTCTAGAGGAGGAGCATGGAATCCAGTGTAGTATTTTTTAATTAATTAATTAATTTTTGCAGGGATGAAAGCGCAGGAAGGAAGAAGCATTTATTTATTTTATTTAGTTGCTCATCCTGGTTGTTTCCTCCTCTGCCTCTTGCCTCCCAGCCCCCGGCTCTGAGTCTCAAACTCAGCTCCTTGGGATGTGTGTGGAGTAGCCTAGCGGCCTTATCTGCTAGGCCACAAGGGCACGCCGAGTTTAGTACTTTTTCCCCAGTCGCTTTATTGAGGTATAATTTACAGACCCTAAAATCCATTTAAGTGTAAATTCAGTGATTTTTAGTAAATTTTACAGACTTATGTAACCATCACCAGAATCCAATTTGGGCACATTTCCACTATCCCAAAAAGACCTCTTGTGCCCATTTGTAAGTGACCCCTGTTCCTACTCCTTACCCTTGGCAAACAGGAATCTCCATGGTAGAGTTACCAGTTCTGGCATTTGAGAGAAATGGAGTCAGACAGCATGTGGCTCTTTGTGATTGGTTTCTTCCACTTCCGTGTGGTTTCCAGATTCCCCCATATGGTAGCAGGTGCCTGTACTTTGTCCTTCTCATTGCTGAGTGACAGTCATTGCCTGACCAGACCGCACTTTGTTGCTCAGTCCAGTCTAGTTTGGGGTGCAGCAGGCTGGCGGGCCCTGCGCTGCAGCCAGGTGGTGAGGTCAGGTGACAATGCATGACTCTAGACCTCACAGGGGAGGTCAGGCGGGCACTGTAACTAGGGGTCACCAGCTTGAAGGTGAGACTTTTGAGTTATAGGAGTAGGAGAAAGAAGGAAGGCCCACGCTTGGGGCCAGACACGCCAGCACTTGGCAGTCGGTGAACCTCCTGAGGGGAGGTGGGGAGGCCACAGGGGCCCAGGGGCCGAGAGATTTGTCAGGAGGAGGAGGAGTTAGTGTCGCCCACACAATCCTACTGAGAAGTAAAGGGAGGAAGCAGACCACTGGCAGCAGTGACTTGAAAATTGTGGGAACTTTGAGAAGATTGGAGAGGCCAGAATGATTGGAAAGTGAAATAGAGACACCCCGGGATTCTTCCAAATCCAAGGAGGCCAGTAAAGGAAAGATTGGGGCTCAGAGAACATGACTACCGTTTGTTGCGTCTGTCATCCTCTGCCTATTTGATTGATCACACGTGACGCGATTAGGGAACTAACCACAGCCTGCTCAGTACATGGGATCTTACCGCGTTGTTCCGTGTTTCTCTCTCCTCTCAGACTCTGTACTAGTGAACCATTTCTGAGCCTCATCTCAGTCAGGACTGATTGGAACAGAAGATGTGATTGAACCGTGGCTTAAACCACTAGCCGTCATGCAGAAAGCATCAAGTACAGAGCTAGTGTCCAGGGCGGGGACGGGGCCTTCTTAAAGCTACCCGAGGCCTCAGTGCCCCTGTCTCCCTACTCAGCCATGCTGGGTACAGCGCTTCTGTGTGTGTTTCCTGTTGTTTGCAAGATAAGGCTTCACCTCCAGCAGTGAGCCTTTGTTCCGGGTACAAGGAAGGTGGTGGGGAGGGCAGGAGGCGCCAGCCAGAGGAGTCACCTCCTTTCCATCAGCTTTCCTGGAGTCCCCACCGCCAGCCTCTGCTGAGGGCTCCCTGTCCATACCTGTCATGTGGTTTTCAGAGTTGTAACCTGTTTGCATGAACTGATAGGTTGACCTTCAGTTTTGCTTTCTTCCATGAAGGAATGAAAACAAACGACATCATTGTGCGTTGGTATCTGTGTGCATCATACTGTGTGGATGGCGAGGGTGCTCACAGTTAACTCTGTCCTTCTTTGTTTCTTTTTGTCGCATTGGAGATAAAAAGGGAAAGAAATAGTTGCAGTTTGAGTTAAGAGTTCTATGTCTCAGGCTTTGTAGTAGCCGCAGTGGTTCACACAGAATGAATGTCCCTAGCCACGGGGGGAATACTCTTACCAGGGAACATACCAGGGCAAGAAGAAAGAAATGATGATGACTTGGCCCAGGTGAACCAGGCCTGCAGCCAGACTGGACCCCGCAGAGGCATAGCACCTGAGGACAGTGCCGGGTGGGGCCTGGGGGTAAATGGATTTAGTCATCTTCACTCGGATATCCTCATGCTTTTTTGTTAATTTATTACCCGCCCCCACCAGATTTTCTTTTAGAATATTCCCAATCCTCTGTCCTAGTCTAGTTGTAGAGGATTGGCTTGATAAGCAGACTGTGAGAGGCTTGGATCTTGGAAATGCCCTCCAAGGCAAAAGCTGTCTATATTCCGAATTAATTGACAGTTTATAGTTAGCAGCTTTGTGACTCCCTCCCCCAGTCCTGACCCATAGAATTAAGTTTGTCAGCTAAGTGGAACCCTAGAAATTTTGCTTCTTCTCTGTCCACTGGTGTCCCTCAGCTTCCAGGAGGGTGGGGCTTGTTTCTCGTGTAGCTCGCACGTTTGATTTGGACCACAGGTGAGTCTGTGTGAGTTTGTGCACCGTGGTGCTTGCGGGGGCGTTTTCTCTGGGCTGGGGAAGCGCTGTGTCCTCCAGCATCTGCCTCATTGCTTTCACCTTTGATTGACTTTCAGCTACTTTCTCTGCTTGGAGAATGTAAGATGGATCCAGAAGAGCAGGAACTGTTAAATGATTACCGATACAGAAATTACTCTTCGGTGATCGAAAAGGCTTTGAGAAATTTTGAGTCCTCAAGCGAATGGGCGGACCTCATATCTTCACTGGGCAAGCTGAACAAGGTATGTGGGGCGTGGGGCATTCGGAGTGCAGCCGCCTTTTGATTATTCCAGGGAATTGTCTTTGTGAGATTGCACTGCATGCCCTTTATAACAGTTGGAAATGTAGGTGAGAGGAGCCTCCCTGCTCTGTCATCCAGATTCTCCCACTTCTCACTGCTCAGTGTCCATAACTCCTTCCAGCGTTTCTCAGCCTAGAATGACAGTGTGATACAGTCAGTGGAACTGCTGTATGATCTTTTCGTCAATGATACCTAGGTCTAAACAAGAACAGAAGTCACTTGTTCACAGGGAATTTGTTCTTTGTGTTCAGCTTGGGATTTTTTACAGCTTTTTCTCTTTGGGCTACTTTCTTGGGACCTTTTTACTGCCACTCCTAGAATGAAGGGTGAGAATACATCTTAAAAACTGCCCAGATAGGCTACCAGGGAAATGCAAATTAAAACAACAATGAGATATCACCTTACACCTGAAAGACTGGCTATTATCAAAAGTCTGGAAATAACAAATGCTGGAGGATGTGGAGAAAAGGGAACACCTTTGCACTGTTGGGAGGAGTGCAAATTGGTACAATCCTTATGGAGAACAGTTTAGAGATTCCTCAAAAAACAGCAGGTGGATATCCCATATGATCCTGTCATTCCACTTTTGTGCATCTCCCCAAAAGATACAGAAGCATCTGCAGAGATGTGTGCACCCCCATGTTTATTGCGGCCCTAATCACAATAGCTAAGAACTGAAAACTACTTAAGTGCCCAACATCAGATGATGGATAAAGAAGACGTGGTCCATATACACCACGGACACTACACAGCCCTGAAAAGAGATGAAACCCTGTCCTGTGAATCAACATGAAGGGAACTAGAGGGATGATGCTAAGTGAAACAGGTCAAAAGAAGAAAGACTCCAGATGACCTCTCTCATAGGTAGAACATGAATAGACAAAGGCACAGATGAAACATAACCAACCCTGAAACATTTTCAACAGAACTGAGGTGACCAGCAGGGAATTGGGTGGAGGGGCAAGGGCAAATGGTGGCAGAGCCCACTGGACAATGGGGAAGAATACTTGGTGGAGGGAGGGTGTGTTGAAATATATCTAAGAAATGGGGAACCTAGACATAGGAAATTATTTTAATGTGTAGAATAATTACTACAATTAAACACACACACATACACACACACACACACACACAAACAACCCTGCCCAGATTGTGCGTATAGGCGTGGACAAGGAAAAAGAACTCAGAAATTTGTGTAGACAGACCCAAACTGGTCACACGGCGACTTGACTTTGTGTCCTGTAGATGGGACCATCGGGTTTTTCCATCCTGCCGAGAAGGAGGATGGCAGAGAGGTGCCCGAGCACTCAGATGACCACAGCAAGACATCTGGGCTCCTGGAGGCCACTCCTGGCTCTGTTGATGCCCAGCCAGGGCTCCTGGCTGCCATGCCTGACTTTGAACCTGAGTTCCAGTGACCGGGGAGTGGCCGACCTCAGCCTGTGGACCTCCTCTGCCCACATGTCATACCAGGGAACTCTAAAAACCTCACTGAAGAGAGAGCCTCTGTCCATTTACCTCCTCAAGGAATGAGGAGCGGTGAAGAATGCTCCAGCCTGCTGGGTGCATGCCTCAGAAAGCGGGTCAGCTCACAGAGGGCCGTCAGTAAGTGTCGTCACAACATGTGGACACAGTGCCTGGATGCCGGCGGCGTGGGCAGACGGAGCCTTCTCAGGCTTTTCTCTAGAACATTCTTCACATGTTCAGTTCTGACTGACAGCTCAAACTGACGATAGTGTGCACTGCCGTGCATGAAAGGGGTTTGCGGCGCCCCGGCGGAGCAGTGATAGGGTCAGTCGCCCTGACGGAGCAGGGCATGTGCCCCTGGGCTCAAGTCCCAGGGTGAGGGGAGCCACCAGTGCGAGCAACTAAATAAAAATAAAATAAAATGTTTCTGGGAAAAAGAAAGACAGAAAGTGGGTTGCTCTTTTAGGGAGAGGGAAGAAGCACTGGGATAGGATTAGGCATTATTCCAGTTCTTCTGGATGCTTCCCGATTGTCCGTCACTCCTTGACTCTAAAGCAGCATACTTTTGGGAGAGAGAGGTGTGTTCCTTTTTTTTTTTATTGAATTATAATTCACATGACCTAAAATTTACTATTTAACGATTTAAAATTTTCCGTTAAGTGGCTTTCAGCACATTCACAGTGTGGTGTGGCCAGTGTCTAGTTCCAGAACATTTTCACTAGGCCAGAAGGAAGCGTCTGCTCCCCCGGCCCCTCCTTAGCCTCTGACACCTCATCGACTTTCTTTGTCTCCAGACACTTCCTTAAATGAAATAATGCAGTACGTGGCCATTTCTGCCTGACTTCTTTTACTCACCGTGTGTCCCAGGCTCACCCACGTTGCGGTGGGAATCAGGACTCCTCTTGGGGACCGGATAATACTCCGTGTACGGACAGACCGCACTGCATACCCACACATGTGCTGGCAGCTGCTGTCCACTGCCGTAGTTCTGCCCTGAGCGTGTGTGCACACGTAGTGTATAAAAGGCTGTCTTCCCTTCTTCGGGGCACGTACGTAGGGTGGAATCACTGAGTCTTGTGGTAATTGTGTGTAGAGCTCGCTGAGGAGCCTTCAGTTGTCTTCGTGGCTGTACCATTTTACCTGCCCACCAGAAGCGGTTGGGGATTCCAGTTTCTTCACATCCTCATGAACCCTTGCGATCAAATTTTCTTTTACTTATTTAAACATTTTCTTGATTAGCATTGCATTATGGCATTTCTATAGATTGAAGGTGTGTATTGTAAAAAACATCTGAATATACCATGTTAAATTTACCACTGTCTTTTTTTTTTTTAAAGGAAAGGTGCAGGCAGGAATGAAGGTGAGCAGACAGAGAGGAAGAGAGAGGAGCAAGAAGTGCTTCATTCGTTTCATTCAGTTGTTCATCACTGGTTATTTCCTTTGCGCCGGGTCTTGAACCAGGATCTTAGGATGTGTGTGGACTGTGTCCATTTAACCCACTTCCATGACCTTTTTTTTGTTTTTTTGGTGCTAGACACCCTGGCGACGTGAAATGGTCTCTTGTGGTTTTGATTTGCATTTCCCTAGTGACTAATATTTTGTGTGTATATTTGTGTATTTATCAATAGTTATTTATCTTCTTTGGAGAAATTTCTATTCAGGCACTTCACCCATATTTTAAACCGGGCTGTCTGTCTGTATTGTTGATTCCTAAAGTTCTTCGAGGCATTGATTAGACATGTGATTTACAGTTTTCCCCTCATTCTATGGGTTGTCTTTTTTTCTTTTTTGGGTAGTGCCCTTTGATGTACAAAGTTTTAAATTTTGATGAAGTCCAACTTAGCTATTTTTTTTGTGTGTGTTGGCGTTGCTGGCTTGTGGTTTTGCTCTCATGTTTAAGAAGCCATTGCCAAATCCAGGGTCCTGAAGATTTGTCCCTGTGTTTTCGCTACGAGTTTTATGCACGTAGATCTCTGTTCCGCATGAAATGAGTTCTTGTGCGTGGTGCAAAGTAGGGCCCCGGTTTCACTCGTCGGCGAGCGAGCATCCGGTTGTTTGCTGCCACACATTGACCGCTTGTTCTCTGGATCCTGGAGCCTGGTCGACCATCAGTTGACCAACGCTCCATAGGTTTATTTCTAGACTCCGATTTCTTTTCCACTGACCTGCCTTCCTGTCGGCACTGCACGCGTGGATTGTTGTAGCTCTGTGGTAAGTTTTGAAATGGGGAAATGAGACTCCTCTGACTTCGTTGTTGTTTTTCACAGTTGTTCGGACTCTTCTGGATCCTTTAAAATTTCCATATGCATTTTAGGATCAGCTTGCCAGTCTCCGCCAAGAAGCCAAGTGGGATTTTGATCGAGATTGCACTGAATCTCTAGATTGCTTTGGGGAGTATTTCCTGTTAACCAGATTAAGTGTTCCCGCTCGTGAGCATGGGATCACTTTCAACTCAGGAACGCATACATTTTGAGCTAGGTGCCGTTTAAATTTGGTGTCCTCCGGTAGCTTAGTGGTTAAGTCCACTGCCTCCGGCTGATACGTCGCCAGGGACCCAGGTTTGCAGCCCAGGAGCAAGGAAACAGCCTAGATGAGCAGCTAAGTAAAACAGCGCTGCTCCCTCCTCTCCCGCCCGCCCGCCTGCCTCCGCTGCCCTCATTTCTGCTGGCCCTTTTCTGAAATTAAATGAATAAATTGACTAAGTGCAATTCTCGAGCTGTGGGGTAGCGTTAGGCTTTGTTTTCAGCACACCTGGACCCCTCCTGAAAATGCATAATCATTTTAACTTGACCTCTAAAATGCAGGTTTTCTGTCTTAGGGGGCTGGTAACTGTTGGCCATTCTCTCACTCAGTCCTCTCCATGTACCTGTTGTGTGCCAGCCAGGTTCTAGGTGTCAGGTGGGCAGAGAACAAAACCCACAAGCCCCTGTTCTGCTGGGGTGCACAGGGAAGTGGAGCATAAGCAGAATGCCTGGGTGTCAGACAGAAAGAAGGGAGGGACTGTGTGCCGGGGGATGTGCGGCCTTGCCGAGAAGGGGCCGTTTGACCCAGTGCAGCCGCTCAGCTGTGCCTGAGGCCAGGGAGGTGATTGTGAAGCAATGCAGAGGTGGGGAGGCCTGGGCAGGGGGCAGACTGCAGGGCAGCGGGTTGGGACGGGCAGCAGGTCTGTAGGTCCTTTGAAACTGGAGTCTGACGACAATCACTGAATTGGGTCTGTTGGAAAAGCCGAGGTCGCTTCCCGAGGTGCTGGGGCCATTTCTGGCTGCTCCCTTAGGGGCAGAGTGCAGGGGTGGGGTCCGGCAAGGCAGCAGCCATGGAGAGACGGTTCAGGATCTCTTGCTGGAACGTGGGCAGGCCCGTGGGAGAGTGTTTGGATTTGGAATATTCTCTGGAGGTTTAGTCACGATGTGTTCGCGGATGGGTCATGGATGGAAGAGAGGAGTCAGGACCGCTCCTGGGCTTGCTCCCAGGTTATCTGCTTGAGAAACCAAACCTGGGGAGCCAGGAGCAGCTGGCTCTGTGGGTGACGGGATCTGGTTCACATTGGGGTGTCTTTATTCGAGACATCTCATAGATGCCCCAGCGTGACGCCCCTCTGCGGCTGGCTGTGAGTCCTGCTGAGTGACGTCTGCAAAGATGGTGTGTTTCAGTTTCACCCGCTGCCACACCCTCCCACCTCTGTGTCCTCTGCTCCAGTTTCTTGTTCTCCCGGCAGTGATTAGGCAACAAGCGGGAGCAACCCCCTTGAAGAGTTTGCAGAATGCCCGTGGCATGAGGGTGACATGTCAGTGCCTCCCTCCGCCCGCTGACGACACCAATGTTCACAGAGTCTGACTGTTCAGTGGGACCCACGTGCCCGTGCAGCATTGGCGGCTTGTTTTGAGCTTGGCCTTGGACTGAGTGACTAGTGCATTTGGCCGAGGGCGGCTCTTGAGCAGGGCACCCCCACTTCTTTCCTGTCAGTGTGGGTGGCTCACACAAGGGCACAGGGACTCGTCTCTTTGTAGTCAGGGGCTGCCGACATTGTTATCCAGGCGAGCAAGGGCAGTTCCTCGCCCCCTTTCCTGAGAATCATCTAACTTGTCATAGGGTGCGAAGTTCGAGGGATCACACCCACCCTGCGTCCTCGCCCCCGGGGCCGTGGAGTGTGGTGCCATTTGCAAACGGGGCTCCACGGAACTAATCAAGTTAACCTGAGGTCATTAGGGTGCCCTAGTCCCTAGGCCTGGTGTCCTTATAAAAAGGGGACATTTGGAGCCAACACACAGGGAGCACACCATGAGAAGATGAAGGCTGGGAGACTGAGAGATGCTTCTACCAGCCAAAGAACTTCAGAGATGCCCACAAACCCCCAGAAACTAGGGCGGCAAGTCTCCCTCCCAGCCAGGCCTTCATCTCGGACTTCTGGTCTCGGAACTGTGAGCCAACTTTTCTGTTGCCCCAGTGTGTGGGGCCCCACCCGGCAGCCCTAGACACTGAGACTGGCAGAACCAACCCGTTCAACACCCTGGTGCTGGGCTACGCACAGAATACAGTTCTGCTCTGGGGGACACAGGTTTTGTCAGCAGGGTGACTATGTGATGTCACGTCAGCCAGGGGAGGAGGGCATCGAGGAGAAGGACGGGGAGGGTTGAGAGACAGCTCTGCAATCATAGGACATTGTTAGAGATTTGGGTGGAGACCCGGGTGCAGCACGGCACTGGCAGGGAGGCCATCTGGAGCAGGGGCTTGTGTCCAAGGTACAGCAGGGACGGGCGTGGCTGGAGCAGAGAGGAGGGGCAGCCAGGGCAGGCCCCGGGCGGGTGGTGAGGGAGGGGAAGTCCGGAGCTCCTGGGAAGGTTTGAGGGAAGCGGCAGCTTCTGCAGCTGTTAGAGGGACCCTCTGCAACCCTCCGGCTGGTGTGCGGGGCCTGAGCGCCTGTGGCGTCTGTGGGGTGGAGGTGGGCGTCGCTAGCACCCAGGCCACGGGTGCCTGTGGTGGAGGGCTTGGGCTGAGAGCAAGGCGCCATCAGGATCAGCAACCACTTATTTCTGGCAGGGTACCTGCTCGGAGTTGTTGAAAATGAAGTTCCCGAGGTATTAGTGCTGATCTGCACTTCTTGCACGCTGGCCTGTCCACAGAAACTGGTAAACAATCAGCCTGTAATGCAAATGGAAGCAAGTTTGCAGTGTGCAGAGACAAAGCTTGGCTCGGGTGCTTTCTAATTAAGGTAGAGGACTGCGGGCCCGAGCTCTAGACTCAACAGAAAGCCGTGTAGCTCAGCGCTTGGCGAATGAGGACCTGAGCCCTGAGAAGTCTTGGTGTATCATTCTATGTCAAGTTCATTTTTAAACGTGCTAAACCGTTAGTATCATTTTTTTAAGAGTGTTTCTCTACTAAATACCTGTTATAGATTTTAGGTATAGCCACGTAAATAGGGTAGTTTGTATTGAATTGTTTATCAGAGACGTCAAGCCCTCATCTTTCACTGATTTTTTTAGGTAAATTTTAATCAACAAATAAATGCACTTTGAGCCCTTAGGAGCCTGGGTAGCAGCTTTGATTATGGAAATGAAGGGGTAGTTGAAATGGATGGACTCTGTCCATTTAAAAACCTTATTTTTACACATGTCATCAAGTGTGGATGCACGGCCTACTGTGCAGAAAAGACTCGGAAAAGAAGGGGTGTCAGAGCTCTTCAGCGGAGGTGGACACTTTAGTCTCTCAAGTCTCATTGCTGACTTGCAAACACCTCCACTGACTGTGGCCCCCACACGTCTGCTGTGTGGCGTCTTCTACCGGAAAACTCAAGGAGGCGGGGCGGCATCTGAGTGTTGCTCAGTCAGCTGCTGTCCTCGGGCATCTGCACTCATTCAGATACAGTTCTCGGGGTTGGGGTCTAGCAGTTGGCTAGAGCTGCCATGACAGAAGCACCACAGACTGGGTTGGCTGTCCTGGAGAGTCGTTCAAGATCGTGGTGGCAGCAGGTTTGCTGTTTCCCGAGGCCTCTCCCCTCGGCTGGCCAGCAGCCGCCTTTTCCCGCCTTCGCGTGGGCTGCTCTCCCTGCGTGCCTGGTGCTAGTCTCTTCTTGCATGGACACCAGGCACGTGGGACACCCCCTGTCTGCCCTCGTTTTACTTTAGTTACTTCTTTAAAGGCCCCATGTTCAAATGCAGTCCTGTTCTGAGTTATTGGGGGGCGAGTTAGGGCTTCAACATAAGATTTTGGGGGACACAGTTGAGCCCAGAACAGGGTCTGACACTGAAGTACTGATTGTCTCTCTACAGATCAGATTTTTTCTAAACTCTTCTCTGATGGCAGTCCCGATGGTTTGGGACGTTACTGCATCTCCACGAGACCCTCACTTCTCTGTAGTCTCTGTGCCTGCCTGCAAGTCCTGCAGGGTAGGCGCCCCGTGTCTTCGTCCGTTCAGATGTAACACAGCACCCTGACCAGCTTATAAACAACAGGAATTTATTTCGGGAGCCTGGGAAGTTTGAGGTCAAGGAGCTGGCAGATTCATTGTCTGCTGAGAACCTCTCTGGTTAGAATGACCGTCTCCCATCATGTCTTCCCTTGGTGGAGGGGTGAGGGAGCGCTGCAGTCTTTCTGCTAAGGGCACTGCTCTACCCTCTTGACCTCATCATCTCCCAGAAGCCCCCCCTCCAAATACCTCACATGGTGGGACAGATTCAGACTGGGCGGGTCAAAGAAAAACTTCCCCCATTTCTTAGAGGTTCTTCACAGACTGGACAAAAGGATAAATTAACATTAGGTGCGATTAGGAAGAGAAAAGCCCAGATGTAATAATAATATGCATGGAGAATCACCATGGTGGTGAATTCCGAGGTAGCTGGGACACACTCACATGTTGAGCTGGGGCGCGGAGATCTCTGGAAAGGAGGGGTCTCCACGTGGCGGGGAGGAATGACTCAGCCTTACTCTTACTCTAAAAGTCAAGACAGCTAACTCCCCTTTCCACATTCTTCTAGAGAACAGGGACAGGGGACCATTTTTGGATGAGAGGGGAGAGGCCCAGGGGTGGCAGATGGTTTCTTTGGCCAAGGGAGGGGAACTTCTCCTTTTCCTCTGGGGCTGCCCTCCTTCCTCCTGTCAGACCGCGGCAGGTACAGGAGACCAGTTCTGAGAAAACTTGGGACATTCTGGTCTAGTCTCATCAAGACCATAGCATCAGATCTGAGCCCCGTAGGACCAGCCCCCTAGCTGTGGGGTCCACCCGTCGGGTGAGGCTTCCCCATGTGTTTCCTCCCGAGCCTCCTACATCACCCCTTCATCATCCCGCTGCGACATTGTCGAGTCACGGCCCGACCCAGCTCTGCCTGGCGGTGACTGTGGCCGAGCTTTGAGCCCCGCGCAGCCTTCTCACCTGAGAATTGAAGCTCCTTCCTCACGGGGGCCCCTCTTGGCGCATGGCACCTTGATTTGGGGTAGTTATTTCAGTCGTTTCCAAGTTCCTTGCGCTGCCGTCGCCCTGCGGGTGGGAGTTGTCAGAGAAGTGGCTTGTCGGGCGCACTTGGGGAAGATGGGCCCGGGGGCCTTATGAGGAAGACCACAGTGAAAGATGTTATTGGCAGTTACGACGCTTCGCTTTCAAAGGAGAAGATCCTGTACCTCGTGTGCGAGTGGCGCGAGCCGGACCCATGTGTTCTGGCGCCAGAAGGTACAGACATGCAGCTGGCGTGCTCGCGTCCCCAGTGGCGAGAGGCCGCCGAGTGGTTGGGCCCCGTGCCATCCGTCTCTCTCGGTGGCGATGTGCCGGGCTCGGGGGCGTTACCGCCTCAGACTCCGCTGCACCATCCGGAAGCTGCGTCAGAGGCACGTTGCCCAGAGCCGCTCCTGCTCCTGCACCGGGGCTGGCGCGGTCCCTGGGACAGGAGCTGGCGTGCGACGGTCGTTCGCAGCTGGGAGCGTCTGCGTCGTGTCTGAGCAAGGGACGTGTGTGCCACCCTGCCTCTCAGGTCCGAGGGCTACAAATAGTCCAGGTTCGGACACATGAGTGATTCCTCCAGTCGCGTTAGCAGAAGGCGGTCAGCTGAACTGAGTTTGTGGATAAGAGAAAGGGCTCGGCAGTCTGCTTGCATTGGACGAGTTCTGTCAATAAAGCAGTGAAACTGGGAGCTTCGTGTCAGGCTGAGGTCAGGTAGGCGTGTGGACTGGATTGTGTCTCCCCTCAGACTGACGTGTGAAAGCCCTGACTCCCCAGTGTGGGTGTCACTGGGGAGAGGCCCTCGGGGCCATCATGTGTGGTAAAGGTGGGGACAATGAGCAATCCCATTCTCCACGAGAGGACAGTGAGAAGACAGCAGCGGTCCGCCGAGCAGGAGGAGAACTGCACCGGTCCCGCCTGGGCTGGCACTTCAGCCCGCAGAGCTGTGAGAAAGAAACGTTGGCCCTGCCGGTGGTGCCGTCTCGGGCAGCCCGAGCTGGTACAGAAGGCAGTCAGTTGAACTTGGCTGTCGTTCAGAAGGAACACCTGATGGATGCGAACACCAGTGCAGGCTTTCCTGTTTACCTGCTGCCGGTGGCCGTTTTCTTTCCCTGGTTCGTTTCATTGACATCCAGCAAACTACTCACACTTAAGAGCACCCCTGGGTGCTGGGTGAGTTGTCCCTGTGAAGGCACTGCCCCTCCCCATGCCATCAGGGACTTGTGAACGCTCCCAGGTGCTTCCCCGGGCCCCTTGTCCCTCCTCTCTGTCCGCACTCCCAGCCAGTGCTGACCTGCCTTCTGTCACTCAGGAGTCGTTGGCATTTTCTAAAACTCTAGACAGATGAGTCATACTGTGTATTCTCTCTCTTTTTCCTGGTCTGGCTCTTTTCACTCAGCAGAACTACTTGGCAAGTCATCCAAGTTGTCGTGCATACTGATAGCGCATTCCTTTTTGCCACGGCTTCCCTGTGACGGGCACTCGGGCTGCTTCCAGGAGGTACATACTTAAAAAGAGCGGCCACCTCTTTCCGAAGTGGTGGTATCATCTCACGGCCCACCCGCCGTGGAGGAGCTTGCCCCCCGACGCCCTCCCGCACGGCACCACAGGCCGTGGCAGCGTTTCAGCAGCACGTGCGGGGTCCCAGTGCCTTTTGCATTTGCCGAATGGCTGATGACCAGAGAGTCAGCATGTGATCCTGGCAAGTTGTTTTCATCCCGTAGAAATGCGCGCCAGCAAAGCCTGCAGGAGCAGCGCGGGGCCAAGCGGAAGAGCTGCGCTAGTTGGTGTAAGAGCGAAGCTTAGCGAGGACCACCCGCCACGGCCAAGGGCCATGGTTGACATGCTGGAACGACGACCTCAGTCCCCATCCAGTAGACTGGCAGCTGCGAGCGTGACAGCGCTCACGGGCAGGCCGACTACCATCCTGGTGCTCGGGCTCGTGTGTGTGTGTGTGTGCGCGCGCGCGCGCGCGCGCGCATGTGTGTGTGTGTGTAAAAACTGGAGGGAGGGCGGCTCCCTCAGTAGCAGACAAGATCTGGGAGCCCCTTACCATTGAATTCATTCATTGTTGTAATTCTATTATATCTTTGTTGCTCTTTTTCAGAGGTGCCGCAGGAATGAAGGCGAGCGGAGGTAGGCAGGCAGGGAGAGAGAGGAGGAGGAAGCACTTGGTTTATTTTATGTTCTTGCTCATCCTGGTTGTTGCCAGTGAGAGAATCTGGGTCCTTGTGATGCCTGTGGACACGTCGAACCGCCATCCCACCAGGGCGCGCCCAGTTTTTCATAATTCTGGAGGAAGCTTCTAGTGAACTGCTTTCTGAATGTGGTTAAATCGCAGAGATGGGTTTTCTGAGTCAGTGGGCATAGGACACAGGCGTGTGGATGTGACTTTGTTCCGCTAATCACTTCAGTTGGAATCAGCGCCGCAGCCTGTGAGCCTCTGTGCTGCTGCATGTCTGTCTGGCTAGACCTCTGCTTGAACCGAACTTTTCTTCTGGCTCAGAATTCTCTGCCGTCCCCAGGTTTGCTTGCTTTCTCCCCGAGGAACTGCAGGGTCATGTGTAAAGTTAAAAAAAAGACCTTTGCGGAGTTGCTTGGTCTGGGGCGACGATCATGGAATATTATAGAAGAGAATTATAGAATTACAGGCTATTTTGGGAAGAGGGACATCCTTACAGGACTGGGCCCTCATCGTGAGTAACCAGTCTTGCAGACACTTGAGTGATTAACCAGTCCTCAGTGTGCCCTGAAGAATTTTATTGTTCTGCTTACATAAGTCTTAAGTATATGTTTCATACACTGACGTGTGCTCTTTTGAGAGGGTCGTTTCCCACTGTTTTCACGGGGCTCTGGCATACAGGAAACTATCAACCTAACAGATTCTGGAAAACAAACACCATAGTGAACATCGTCCTAAGATTGTCCAGCAGGTTGAGTTGAGTTCTTCAGTTGGACAACATATGCCCTTAACCAATACAGAATTTGGGGTGCCCCCACTTAGTGTTTTGCTAGCATTTTCTGGACTAGTGTTAAATAATGATGCTATCTGTGGATTAGTTATAGTAGTGTGACTGTCGTAACCAAAAAGTCCAAATAATCAGCAGCACCAGTTAGATTGCAGCTTGCTCCCCACCGTGTCAGTTCAGCGTGGCGTGCCGTTGGACAGCTCCACGTGGTCATTCCAAGACTCAAGCCAGGGACTTCCCTGTGGCCGACAGAGCCCCCCTGCATTGCCTGGGGAAGAGCAGGGCGGGGCATGGTGGCCCTGATGGCACTTTGACTTCCCCTCCCATCTTCGTGGGAGACAGATGTCCCTGGGCCAAGCACCATGCCCCCGCTACACCCCAGACCTTGGAGAAGGTGAGCATGATGGGTGGGTGGTCCCAGGCCTGCCCACCGCCCTGCACTGACTTTAATGCAGGTACTCACCCTTCATCATTATTTAGTGCAGATACTCAGGTTTCCCCATGATCTCAGCCCGGCAGGCTGTGTCACACTGCTTGTCTCATTAAGGATGTCTGTCTCTGTTTGCTAACCCTAATAACCTCTTACCTTCATAAAGTAAGGTGAGCACGTCATCTCGTGACCAGAGCAGTGTGTAAGGCGGTTCTCCACCAGCACATGGCTGCCTGTGTTTCACTCGTGTGTGTGTGGTTGTTCCTGTGCATGGTTCTCGGTGCCCGGGTGGCCCTGGGAAGGAAGAATGTGGGAGAGCTGCTAACTCAGATGTTGGGGATGAAGGGGGAGCACTGAGCCTGCCAGCGGAGCGCGGGTTCATGAGCAGCTCACGACTCTGAGCAGACGTGCTAGGTGCCCGACAGCCACTCACCCCGTCCTGTCTTGTCAGATGATGCTGGTTATGTCAGGAGCCAGGGCACTCTGCTGGGGTGTTAGCCCCCAGCTCCCAGTCCAGGCGGAAGTGTTATCGTTCCATCACTTAATCCTGGTCATTGTTTTCTTGCCAGAGAGTCATTTAGACACGGGCTTGTGACCTTCTCTAGCTGATGGGTTCTGCAAAGACTTTCTTCTAATACAGAGACAACAGAGGAACAGTTGCTGTACTTGTGTGCGTGTGTGTGTGTGTGTATAATTTTTCTTTTCCTCCTTTTTTGTGGCTGAGAATTTAATGCCTGTGTGTGTGGCAGGCATCTGAGACCCATGACCACTCCAGGAAGAGTCGGAAGAGAAAACTCTATTCTGCTTGGGTGAAACAGAACCAACCCTGGAACACTTGCAGCAGAACTGAGGTTCCACCAAGGAGCGGGGCGGGCGGGGGCACATGGGGGCGGAGCCCTCTGGACACTGGGGAAGAACACTGGTGATGTGCTGGAGGGCAGGGTGTGCTGACATAGATCTATGGAATGGGGAACCTACACATAGGAAGCTATTCTAATGTGTAGAATAATTTCTACAATTTAAAAAAGTCAACTCTGCTCGGAGCAAATGAGCCCCCGAAAGCTGGGGTCCTTGCATGACCTTATTGAGACCCGGGATCCTCAGCCTCAGCAGTGGGCCTGTGATAGGTGGGGGCTGCCTGAGCGTCCTGGGACGTTCATCAGCATCCTGACCCCTGGCCTGTAGATGCTGGTCGCACCCTCAGCACCACTGTAGCAGCCAGAACTGTCTCCAGAGCTTGACAGATGTCCCCGTGGGACAGAAGTGCCCCACTTTGAGAACCACCGCCCTTGACTTTTGGTTTTGTAACTGATAACGTTCCTTCATTTAAGCTCATGTAGCTGGGTGTCTCCCTGGCGGAGAGCCACGAACGGGACCACCCTCCCCTGGAGGGGCCTGTTTGCTCTGGGCCCCCTGACTTGCTGACCGCCAGGTGTTTGTGTGTCCTGACGAGAGGCAGGGTGTCCTGTGCTGTCTGCACTAGTGCGGTTCTGGCTGGTGTTGAGGCTTTTAGAGACAGACTGCAGAGGTTCTTTCTCTGTTCCTACACAGGCTTCAGGGAATTGTGTCTTGGGTTCTGCCAGCGCCACCCACAGTTCACCGCCTCTTGGTTCCCAGTGTCCTGCAAGTTTTATAATTGGTGGGTTTGCAGAGAAGAGCCAGCTCTGGGCTGAACTGATCTGGAGAGAGCCAGGCCTTTGGTCAAGATGGCACAGGGCCTGGGGGTGCAGATGACGAGAGGCGGGGCGGGTTCAGTGCTGATGGACAGGTGGTAGTAGATATGGTGAAGGACAGGTGTGCTCTTCGCCTTCCCTCTGGAGACCCAGTCCCATTCCTGGGTGCTGTTCCTGCGCCCGCTGGTCACGTGTCCCCATGCGTTCCAGGTGCGGGCGGGACCAGGCTCCAGACATCCCTCTCAGGCCTAATCTGTTGCAGCGTGGAGGATTGGGAAGTGTCCCCGGAGGTCGAGATGGCAGCTGCTCTGTGAGGAAGGGACCTCAGGGAGTATAGGGAGCCCCTGGGCGGCTCTGAGCGTGAGTGCTGAAGGGCACTGCCTTCCCAGTAGGACTTTGGCACCAGTGCCTTTTGGGATTTGTCAGGAGACTGCCCCCAAGGTGTTCTTTCTTCTGCCTCTGATTTTACCAAGTTGGCTTCCATATAATAGATGGTTGGTTAGTATATTATTTGTATGTCAATTAAAAATGTTTAAACAATTATTTGGATTACTTCTGTGCATTTATTTGTCAACCAAAATATTAGAAAAGCATAGCAAACTCTAAATAGAGACCCAAATCAAATGCTTCAACCTTGAAAAGAAAAGAAAAACCTATTCAAAGTGTTAGCGGTTGTGGTTACATGTAGGGAGATTGTGGCTTTTTTCTTTGGTAATTAGCATCCATTATTTTTATGAGTTACAAAATAAAAAGACTGTTACTCTTATTTTAAAGCACAGATGTTTAAACAAAGGCAGAGATAGAATATATTTCCAGATACTGCATCATTTAGTGTCTAAATGGGTGATTACTTTTATGAGCTCTCCTGGTGTGTGATTGTAAATTCTAAGTATTTCAGTATTCTCTGCTTCGTGTATGCTCAGACTTGAGAATATGTTCCAGAGTGCCTGTTTGTCCCTCCAGTCCATTTTCTTTGCCTATGGTTGACTCTAAATTCTGTTGCCTTGACCGCCTCCTGCTATTTGTCCTCATCACTGAGCCTATAGGCCTGCAGCCCCACCAACAGCGATTCCTTTAGTGAACCCGCATTACATGCTTGTCACCTATTGTTTTTCAAATTGGTAACCCTCCAAAGTGGGTGCCACTCACCTCCTCTCTGATGAAAGCTCAGGCTCCCCAGCTCCACACCAGGTGTTCAGCTGGTGCCTGCAGCGCCCCCAGGGGGCCGAGGGGGCGCACTCCAGCCGAAAACCAATCCACGCGGGAAATGGGGACCAGTCATCTCCAGCTCCTCTGTAGGAAGGCAGGGAACTTAGGTGCTGGTGGAGACCATGGCTTTTACAACCCAAGTGTTGGAATAAATCCAGAAGGGAAAAAAAGACTCCTGGGACATATGTGCTAAACTTGTGTTCCATGCGGTAGTGATGCATTTGTTTTGTGCGCGCCCTAATGGCTCAGCAGTTAAGTCCACCGCCTTTGGCTGGCACAGTCCACATGCATCCCAAGGACCTAGGTTTGGGATCAAGATGAACTAAATCAAATAAATAAATGCTTCTCCCTCCTCTCTCTTCCTACCTGCCTCTGTTTGCCTCCATTCCTGCCTGCATCTTTTCTTTAAAAAAAGGAAGAAATGGTTTTCTGAGTCTACTAACTTGTAAATTCCTGAGTCAGCCTAATTAAAAGGGGATGGACTCTGGGGCTCATATCTGTGTGTGTGTGTGTATGTGTGTACCTGAATCACTGGAGAAGTGGAGACAGAACAAATATCCTGAATGTTTCAGCTCCTTTTTGGTTCTAACCTGCCCTGCCAGCCTGTGAGCAGGCGACAGCAGTCTTTCTGTGGGAGAAGGCAAGTTCACTGTGGTCATGCCTGGTCTCAGGTCAGCCGGGGCAGCTAAAAACCTGGGCTGCAGGCTGGATGTGGCCCCTTCAAGGTGTGTGCCCCTCCCCAGGCAGCAGGGGGCTTGCTTGGCAGGTGTAGGCTCATATCTGCACCAACTCTTAAGACTGAGCTGATGCCAAAGAAAGAAGAGAATTTAAACCTGTAAAAGAAAAGCTGCGCTCTGTGGTCTCCCAGCTGTTTACCAGTGTACCCTGCCGTGGCTCTGTTGTCACCTGGGTTGGTGGGAGGTGGGTACTGGCACCTGCTCAGGGTTGACTCAGCCTGTCACTGCTCTGGAGCTGCTGCTTCAGTCGTGACCTTTGTGAGAAGGAAGCGCCTCGTTTACAAAGGAATTGAACCTGGTCACCCCCCCAGTTAAACAGAAACTGACCTCCTGGTGAAACCCACCCCTGAACTGGCGCGGGGGCTTTCACAGGTGCCTGCTTGCCCAGACAGCCCCCACCCTGTCCTGTGTCTTGCTTCCCAGGCTGGCACCATGACAGGTCTGAGAGACACTGTCCGCCGCAGAACTTGGCCTTCTCTAATGCGGGAAGTCCTGGCCAGCGTGCGTCACTCGGTTCTGCCTCCATTCTGTCTGAAGGACACTGGCAGTGTCCCTTGGCAAGTTTGTGCCACCGGGCCAGTCTGACTCACCGGACAGCTTTGTTTCTGTGGCATGAAATGAACATCCCTATACAGATGACGGACTTCCAGAAGGAAGGCATGTGGGTGTTCATCATCTGCCCGATGAGAGACATGCTTTTACATTGGCTTCCTGCGATTCTCCATAGCCAGGCTCCTGGTTCTGAAGTCAGCATTACTCCTCCGCACGAGCAGGTTCGGGCCGCCTCTTCTAGGAGCTTGTGCAGGAAACATGGCATTTTATCAAAATTTTATTTTAAAGGCTACAAGAGCTTTTATTAGTCCTTTATGGAGGTAGCTGTGTTTTACAGAGGAACGCAAACTCATTTGTGTAGGTTCCCCATTCCTCAGATATGTGTCAGCTTACCCAGCCTCCACCTAAAATAGTTTCCTGATCAAAGATAACTCTCCTCTCAGTCACACTGTTAAATTGTCATTCTGAAAAAATGAATTGCGATAAAATACCTATAACATAAAATGTATCATCATAACCATTCATTACTCTTTGAATCTCTAGTCTACTTTGTGGATTTTTTTTTAAGGGAAGATGCAGGCGGGATGCAGGCGAGCAGGCAGCAGGGAGAGATTTTATTTCAGTCTGTGATCTCTGCGTTGGTGCCCTAGCACCGTGGTACCTGGGGATGCTCGAGGCTTGCACCTGCAGGAGGCAGCGGGCTTATCTGCTGGACCACCAGGGTGTGCCCTTTGGGAATTTTTAATTATGTTTCTCACAGAGAGCAATCCTAAATCATGCTGGAGTCCTGGAGAGCATCAGACCGGCAGGGTGTCAAGTGTGTTCAGAGGAAAAGCTCTTGGAACAGTGAGCTGCTGCTGATCTTTACTAATGAAACTCCTATGTGGTTCAAACTATTTTTTTCCAAACTTAATATTGTATTATTTTGTTTTTGGGTCAACCTACTGACCCCATGAACATAGTGAGGTTAAAAATTTTGTTAATTATATCTTAATTATAACTCAAGGAGTGCTCTTAAAATAGTACAGTGCCTGATGCAGTAAATAAGTAAGTTCAGTTTCCTGTGAATCATAATTTTTCCTTCCTGTTTATCACTTTGAAAAGTGATTTTGAAACCCCCCCTTTTCTTACCTCTCAATTCCTCTGTTCCTCTGTGATTTTTATTCTGTGCTTGAGCATTTCTGTCTTTCTGTGGTCATTATGTCATTACGTCTTTTGTTCACAAAGCCATTCTCACTTTAAGATATTGAAATCGCTTCTCAGTCTGTGAATTTTACATACCACAGCCACTTCCAGGGTCCCTCCAGCTTGTCCTTCCTCTCGTCCTCCACATCCCCTGGCAGCCAGCAGCTTGTGGGCTGTGAATTTTCCTGTGGTTTATCAGTTTGTTTCGTTTCATTATATTCTACATAGGAGTGAAACTGTCCTGTACTTTTCTTTCTGACTTATTTTGCTTAAGATGATCCCCTTTGGTTCCATTCAGGTTGTTACAAAGGGGATCATTTCATCTTTGTTTTTCCAGCTTTTCATAGAATTCCATTGAGTGTCTAGACCACAGCTTCTCATCTGTGAACGGACATTTAGGTGGTTTCCATGTTTTGACTATTGTGAGCGGTGCTGCTATGAACATAAGGGTGAAGATTTTTTTTTTCCTGATTAGAGATGTTGTCTTGTCTGGGTATCAGCCCAGGAATGGAATTGCTGGATCAAATAGTAGTTCCAGCTTTAATTTTTTGAGGGATCTCCATAATGTTTTCCAGTGAGGGTGCACTAATTTGCATTCTCACCCACCATGCAGGAGGGTCCTTTTTCTCCACTCCCCCTCCAACACATGTTGTTTCTAGTCTTTCTGACACAGGCCATTCTCACTGATGGGAGGTGATAGCTCATTGTGGTTCTGATTTGCATTGTTTCTGATGATATCATCTCTTTATTGTTAATGCAAAAATTTTATTCCACATTTAAACTATATACATTAAGCTTCCTGGGCAGTTATTTTGGGGGTTCTGATTTCCTGAAAACACAACCTAAGCACTGCAACTTCCTTGGAAATACTCGCTGAGAGTTTCTCTGGAGGAGGGTCTTGTCAGCCACATGCTGGGTGGAGACTGGAAAAGGCAGAGAAAGGGGGGTGCTCCCTGATCCACTCCAACGTCCCAGTTTGGGCAGCTCTGCCCCACCAAGAGGGCATGAGAACGAGAAAAGATTCTAGGAAAAGAGACCACGTCCTGTGGCCAGGAGCATGCATTCTGCGTCCCCCCATGGGCGCGCGAGGCTCTCTGCTGGCAGTGCTGGAGCACAGCTGGAGCACAGCTGGAGCACAGTGGCTGAGTCGCAGCTGCACTCTTTCGGTTTCGGGGGGTCAGATATACAAGCGTAAAGTTTGCCACTTCACCGTGGCCCAGTTCAGCCAGCGCGTCCACCTCCAGCCTTCTGTCTTCCCAAACCCAGCGCTGCCTGCCAAGTGCCCCGCTGCCCCAGCCCCAGGGCCTCCGTTCCCAGGCCTCGGCGACGTGGCACCGCAGCCTTTGCCCTTCGTGTGTGACTTCTGCCTCTCGCGTGTCTTCAGGTTTGCCCACGCGGTCGCCCGCAGCAGAATTCCCTTCCTTGTTAAGGCTGAGTAGGTACTCCGTTGTCCGAATTCTCCCCATTTCACTTGTCCGTCTGTCTGTCTGTCTGCCCATAGACACCCGTGTGGCTCTGCCTTCGGACTCCTGTCCGTTCTGCCGCGGTGAACACAGGAACAGATGTCTGTCCGAGTCTCTGCCTTTGGCTCTTGGGAGTGCACACCCAGAAGTGGGGTCTGGATTATGTGGAAATTTGGGCGACAGCAAATGTTTGCAGTTTGGGGTACCCACAGCCTGCCTCACCTCCCACCCCGTCCCTGCAGGCCGAGAACACGTTGTTTTTCAAAAGCTGAGGTGGCGAGTGCATGTGCTCCACCCACCTCTAGGCGACACCCGCCCTGGGGGTCCAACAGTGGCCACCAGGTTGGACACACACTGGGCTTGGGTCCCGGCGTGAGGCAACAGCACACAGGTGACTCAAGGAAGAAAACACAATGAACACCGCTGCGTGGGTCCCCAGCCCCGAGGAGGGTGAGTCAGGGCACAGTCATCTCGGGGGAGTTGGCCCCCAAACTGATGGTGCAGTGTGACTGAAGGTGAGGTCTCCTAAAGGGAGAATGTCGGGGAGCCAGTGGCCCTTCTTCCCAGGCCCTCTCCCCACCGTTGCACAGAGGGCAGGGTGATAGGGAAGAGTCTCTGGTGGTGGCACCAGATTGGACGCAGTGTTTCCTTCAGGTCGTTTTCCGAGATGCTACTTAGCATCTCTACAAGAGGTGCTTTTAAGGCCCATCCACGCCCCCTTTCTACACCCTGTCAGGGCACTAAGTGCCCTCTTTCCAAAGTGCTCCCTCCCAGGTGACCCACAGGAGGGGTCTTCCCTGCCCATCCTGGTCCCCAGGCTTGCACCGTGTACAGGGGCTTAGACGTTTTTCATGACGTGTCACTTAAGAAAGATTGCCTCGTCCCTGTCCATCTTATTACTGCGGATCTCTTGTCCACCTGAACAGGGATTGCAGTTTCTCCACCCAGCTCTGTTGATAGATGTCCCCCCGACTTCACCCCCTGAGAACTCTCGTTGTGTTTTCTGTCCATGGTCGAGCTCACCTCCAAATACATGACAGGGCCTTTTCCTTCCAGTTTGGTGGTATTCCTGTCTTTCGTCTCTCCTCAATAATGCATCGAGGTGGTGCCCTTGTTTGCTCCTGTGGGAATAAAGGGCATTATTAGTAAACGACTGGGCTGTAATCGATTCTTAGAGACAATGCATTGTCTCTAAGACAAATGCATTGCATTTGTCTCCTGTCTTTAAAGCCTGTGCTTAATTTTCAGTGTGTCATTACAGCAAGAGGTCGCATCTGCTGAATGCTTACTCTGCCTAGTTCTTCCTGGGTAGAGTCTGCTGGCGCTGGCAGCTTTGAGAGAACAGTGAAGGGATTTGCCCAATGAGCAGGTGATGGACCCAGGATCCCAGGCTCTGCCCACCACGCTCACACACTGACCAGGCATGATGACAGCCTGTCTTGTTTGTTTAGCACAATCTGGAAGCAGAAGTTAAGTGGGAAGTGTGCGAACACATCACTGTGACCAGGCACCCTTTTTGCCCCTTCATGAGCACCGGAAAGGATTCTGAGGGGTTCCTGTCATAACCGCTCCAAGGAGCAGACTCCCAGGTTGTGTCTGGCCGAAACCTGACTGCAGGTTGCTTGGACTTGGTTCCTGAGGTCTGGTGACCTGCCACACTCCTGAATGCTTTGCGCTAACTTGTCAATCAGATAGTGAAAAGAATGGCTTTATTTTTTCCCCACAAGAAGCGTTTCATTATTTATTTCATTTAGCTGTTCACCTTAGTTGTTCCCACTGGCTTGGGCTGTGAACGCGGGTCCTTGAGATGTATGTGGACTACGCCAGTCAAAGACAGAGGACGTAACCGCTAAATCACCAGAGTATACCAAGGAATGACTTCTTTATTTTTTTAAAGGAAAGGTGCAGGTAGGAATGAAGACAAATAGACAGGAAGAGGTAGGAGGAATAAGCATTTAACTTTATTTCCATTTTAGTTGTTCACACTGGTTGTTTTCCCCTGGACCTGGCACTTGAACCCAGGGGCATGTGGCCTGTGTCCTCTGGAGGCAAATGACCTAACTGCTGCTCCACCCGTGCACGACCCCTGAGAATGGCTTTTTATCATTGCTTTCATTTGCACTTTTCTCCGGAAGGATGAGCGTCTTCTCAGCTTCCTGAGCACTGTTTAGACCCTTTCTTGTTGCTATGTGTTCAGATCAGACACTGTCCTCCATCTTCTTGAGCCTTTTCTCGGCAGCACAGGCTCCTCATCTCCTAAGTGCCTCCTTGGTGTGGATTAATGTGGGCAGCTCACGGTGATCACTCCTTTCTGCAGCCTTTGTTCCTTGTTTTCTCAGTTTAAGTGGGATAACAAATATAAATGAGCGGGTGTGGTTCCTTGTGACAGACGGTATGTGGGGAGAGGTCTGTCAGTCAGGGTGGTGGAGGTTATGTCATGTGACATAGTCGCAGAGCTCAGGGACTTAAAAAATTCATTCAATATTTATTGAGGTACTTTGGCTTACAAAATAATATAGGCCCATACGTACAGGTTCCCCATTCCTCAAATAGCTGATAATAAACCCTCCCCTGTCACCACATTACCAGTGGTCCTCCCCTGCTGTCCGCTGGACCCACCACCTCTTGCTCCCCCTGCCCCCTTTCCGCTCTGGTCACCTCAGTCCTCTTGTCAGTGCCCAAGGGTTGGTTTTTGTTTTGCCTGTTCCTTTGTTTCTGATATTCCACGTATGAGTGGGATGATCCAGTGTTTGTCATTCTCCTTCTGACTTATCTCTTAGCATGTTGCACTCTAGTTCCACCCGTGTTGTTGCAGATGGCGGGGTTTCCTCTTTTAAAGGGTTGTGTCCAGTCCGCTGTGTATGGAGACCGCTTCATTATCCATCCTCTGAGCAGGGCACGTGGCGATAGTGAATAACGTTGCAGCGAACACAGGGCGCAGTGAACATGGGGGTGCAGCGAACACGGGGTGCAGGGAACACGGGGGTGCAGTAAATACGGGGTACAGCAAACATGGGGGTGCAGCGAACATGGGGTGCAGCGAACACTGGGGTGCAGTGAACATGGGGTTGCATATGTCTCCATGCATCAGTGTTTTTGTGTGTTTTGGTTAAATACCCACAAGTGAAATGACAGCATCACAGGGGATTTCCATTATCAATAGAGGAACCTGCAGACTTCTTTCCATAAAGGTCGCACCAGTTCACTCTCCACCTACAGTGTAAAAGAGTTCTTTTCTTCGCATCCTCACCAGCATTTGCTCTTTGCAGGTTTTGAGATCATAGCCATTCTCACAGGTACAGGGTGATACCTCATTGTTGTTTTGATTTGCATTTCCCTGATGACACCGCTGGGGGCGCGGTGTGTGGATTTTTACAACTCGGTTGGGTGCTGCCTCCCTGGGTCAGCACCTGTTTGCTGCCCTCTGTCGTTTCTCAGGGACCCAGCAGGGAGGGATTCAGCTCATGCTCCCATGTTCCCACAATCTGTAGGCAGGGGAGAACCTGATTCACCTGAGTCGGCTATTAAAGCTGGCTTTCTGCTGACAGTGACACGTCTCCCTCCGCTCCTCTCGGGCCAGAGGAAGCCGTGGAGCCACACCCCGGTGTAGCAGGACAGAGGGCGGCCTCCTTCCCATTCTCAGTCCGAGGAGCCCCAGTACTCGCAGATCCCAGGTGACTGGGGTGGCGGCGTGTCACATCTCTAGCCTCAGAAGTGGAAGTCCTTAGGCCTCGCTGGGCCAAGGTGAGACTTGGCAGTGGCTTAAAAAGGGAAGAATATGTATCAGAAACAATAACAAGAGTAAAAGACAGAAGTTAGCTCTTCTGCTCTTGAGTCATAAGCATGAGCGTAGTCTTGAGCACAGTCAGTTTGCCACTGGGGACACAGACGTCCTTTCTGGTAGCACACCGGTGGGAGCGCCTACAGCTGAGGCTGCGTGCTGGTTATGTTCTAGTCCACATGCTCTTCTGGTTGTTAAAATGTCCTCAGTCAGCGTGCCCTGGTGGAGCAGCAGTTAGGTCACTCACCTCTGAAGGACACGGACCGCATACCTGTGGGTTCAAGTCCTGGGTCCAGGGAAAACAACCAGTGGGAACAGCTAAATGCAAAATAAAGCGCTTCCTCCTCCTCCTCCCTTCCTGCCTGCCTGCTCACCGTCGTTCCTGCTGCACCTTCCCTGTAACACAGCCGAGAAGCAGGTCCTCGGTGAAGCGCGCTTTTGCTGTTTCCTCTCTGCATTCATTTCCTTTCTTCTGCCACTGCCTGTCCCTTTGTCCTTATCCACTGGCATATGTTTTGGGCCACTTCCTGATTTTTTTTCACACCAGCACATCTAGGAAGTTATCTGGGGCTGGCCACAGCGGAATAAACCAATAAATAAAGTCTCTCGCTGGAATAAACCAATAAATACAAGTATTCCCTCTCCGTTTCTCTAAAATAAAATTATGTTGTTGTTTTTCCCTTTGTTTTAAAATAATCAGACTCTCATAAATAACCATCTAAACTATTTCTTGATGACTTCTAGTTAGAGCTAGCTTTTTGTTTTTTAAGGAAAGGTGCAGGCAAGAGTGAAGTGAGCAGGGGCAGTCAGGCAGAGAGGAGAGAGAAGCATTTTATTTATTTTATTTGGTTCATCTTAGTTTTTGTCCCCAGCCCCGGGACACGAACCTGGGTCCTTGGGGTCTGTGTAGACCGCGCTGACCCAAGGCAGTGGACCAAACTGCTACTCCACCGTGGTGCACCTGTAGCTGTTTTTCTTACGACGTAGTTTTATTGAATTTGAGTTTTCAATTAGATCTCAAGCTTCTGATGAAAGATGTTATTTTCCTTCCCTTCCCTTTGCCTGCCGCGTGGGTGTTTTGGAAGTAGGACCCTTCTCTTTGTCCATGAACAGAAAGCGCCAGTGTCCCTCAGCCCACGTGGTCTGGACCAGTGGTTCCAACACAGGGACGGGACACGGTGGCCCTTCCCGCCTCCAGGTTCTTCAGGCTGCTCTGTGGCGCACGCGCAGAGCCTGAACCGGCCGAAGACAGGCCTGCCTCACGGGGCTCACAGCCGACGGCAGGCCCTGAGCCGGTCACCATAGATCACCATTGTCGGCCGGGGGCCAGGCGAGTACACAGAACCTGGTGAGGCTGGGGGCCCTGCCTGGGGACCATTCTGTCCTGGTCTCAGGAGGGAGGTCCGTGTGGCAGAGGCTCCCCGGCGCTGTGTCCTGGCTGTGTCCTGGCTGGTGGCGCCCGCAGGCGTCCTGTGCAGCCTCTGGCCCCCATCCTGCTCCATCTCGTCCCTCAACCCCGCCGGGCCTGCTCCTGTGTCCCTGGCCTCCGCGTGCTACCTCCTCACTGAGGGTCAGCACGCCTCCCTCCTCTTCCAGGCTCTGCAGAGTAACCTCAAGTATTCGTTGCTGCCCAGACGGCTCGTCATCAGCAAGAGATTAGCTCAGTGTCTGCACCCTGCACTGCCCAGCGGCGTGCACTTGAAGGCCTTGGAAACCTATGAGATCATCTTCAAAATCGTGGGAACCAAATGGCTGGCCAAAGATTTGTTCCTGTACAGGTATGACAGCTTCCCTCCCCTTCGTGACCCCAGCTGTCACTCTCCAGTTCTCGAGATTAGAACCCGAGCAGGGCCCACCGTCCGGGCCCATCCAGACTCTTCTCGAAGGATCCTTAGGGGGGTCTGCTGTACGTTCTCTTGCTGAACAGGACGCGAGGCCACGTCGGGCGAAGTATGCGTCTGTGTCCTGGAGCCAGGGACTGGCTGCGTGTTCAGGCCGCCTGGCTCCGTCATCTCGCCTTCTCTTCCCTGCAGCTGCGGCTTGTTTCCTCTCCTGGCCCATGCGGCCATGTCGGTGAGGCCCGTGCTGCTTGGCCTGTACGAGAGATACTTCCTCCCGCTGCAGAGGCTGCTCCTACCCAGCCTCCAGGCCTTCATCGTGGGGTTGCTTCCCGGCCTGGAGGAGGGCTCAGAGATCTATGACAGGTGGGTGCTGTCTGGTGGGAGGCAGCAGGAGGGTCCCCGCTCAGGACACCCAGAAGTCAGGCCGCTGCTCTGACTCCAGGGCGGTCTCTGCCTCACACAAGTCTGTGTTCTCTGGGATCCCCTGCCCTTCCTGCTACCGCTGACTTGATTTGATTGACTAAAAGTCTGCTTTTGTTTGACTGCGTTCTTCTCAGACCGTCTCTCCTGACCTCTTGTCCCAGGCCCTTTCTAGAAGCTCTGACTGCTCCTGTTCTCCTCACAGCTGTGTGTGTAAGGTTTTCCTGTCGTCTGACAGATGAACCCATGAGGACGAGCATGTTTGCCCTCCCGATGTTGCTCAGTTTCCTGAATTGCTGAGTGAAGCAGACTGGAGGCCTGTACCTACTTGGGGTTTTCACGTGTCCTCTTAGTTGATAAACGAGGGGTCATTTGAACCGATGTAAACATCTCTTATCCAGGGTGTTTTGTCCTAACATCATATCTTGATATTGAACCAAGAACTGAGGAAAGTCACGAATCACTGGGCAGAGGTGGCATCCAGGCAAACCAGTCCGCTGTAGCTCCCGCAGTTAGCAGTGACCCGCCTCCCCCTAGAGCATCGCTGAGCCAGTGTCCAGGCACAGGCATTGCTGTGACAGCACAGGATTGTCTCCATGTCAGTGTGAGATATTTCAGCAGCTTTTTCTTCCCTGGAGCGCTCCGAGCTGAGTCAGCCCCCAGGATCTGTGTAGACAGGAAAGGGGAAGGGTGAGGCTGGTCAGGGCCCTGTCCAAGTAGGGAGAAGTGCCTCGGGTGGGTCAGGCGGCTGACGCGGTGCCGCCTGGGTTTCAGGTGGGCGGAGCCTGTGGGCCTGTGCTTGTTCATGCGCATGAGGAAGGGAGGTTGGGTTTAGTGGTGGGACTAGTGTTCACTGGCTTCCCCTTGGATGCCGGCAGATTACTCATTCCGGATTCCTTTTTGTAAAGTGCACATGAAGTCGATGCTTCGCTGTGCTTTGCTGTAGTGAGAAAGCAATAAGATTAGTGAGGGAACAATGCCGATCTCATAAGGAGATAGAGGGAGGTGTTTCAAATGGTTGGTAATAAGCAAGCAAAACCCGACTGGAGGTTTTCACAGAGATCAGCGTTCTCTCTGGGGTGATCTCTGCTGTCCGGAGACAGCTTGCTTGTCTGCACTGCAGTGGGGGGCACGCTACGCTGGTGGGTAAAGACCGTGTGGCATCAACACCCCGAGAGCACATAGTTGACCTCCAGCCCTTCCCCAGCCCCACTATCAAGGTAGACAAGTCCTGATTTCAACTCTTGGTGAAAAATAATTTTGACATTTTCTTTTAGTCAATTCCGGGTACCGTAGTGATGAGCTCTGCAGGTTCTAGAAATTTTCCTTCGTCTGGGGTGGGGGTGGGGGGCATATATCTGACCTGTGACTGTGCAGGTCATGGTGTCCCTTGCTTGCTGGCATGATCACACCCAAAGCTCTTGGGTCTTGTGACAGGTCAGCTTTCCCTGACTGTCCCTGGGCCAGGACTCTGACAGGGAGGTGTCTCGCCGGGACTGTCAGTGAGGAGGGAGAGAGTCATACCCATGGAGCTGGAGACAGCAGGGTGTCAGAAACTGTTCTGGACTCTAACCTGTAAGTGTGGATTGGGGATTCCACAGTGGAGATGATCGGAGCAATTCTTTCTTAGCAGACACTCACTTAGCATTGAACCCCCACTTGCTTTGCTCTTTCCTGCGCTCTCTGTGGCAGGAACCAGTTCTGATTGTCATCTTCTGACCTGTGGCATTATTTAAAATTTTAATATCCATTCATTCTTCTAAGAATAAATTGGGACTTAGCACTGCATTTTTTTCAATAAATAAAACGAAAGAAAGCCAGTAGACTCTGAATTTGGAAGAAAGGATGGTGTAGGTGGCATTTCACAGGTGTGATGATGGTGGAATCCTCTCCTTTGGAACAGCTCAATTTCCTGGTGTTCCGTGGAAAATATTTTGGGAATATGCTGTTCCAAGCAAAGGAAGATGCGACTGATAGCAGCGAGTGTGTGGTGTTAAGATGGGTTCTTTCTAGGACTTGGTCTTCTTGGGACAGGCATCCTGGGGAGGAAGGAGCCCTCTGGGGCTTCCTGAATTAATCTGTAGCTGCAGGAAGCTCTCGTGTTCAGAACACACTCACCCACACCTGCTCACCTGCTGGATGCGCAGCACCTGCCGCTGCTGGCGCTGCTTCTGTCCAGAAAGAGGGCCTTTGCTGCATTGTTTTCAGAGCCGGGAAGAATTCGCACCTTTTCTTTGTTCAGCCTTCGTTAAGAGACCAGTCAGCATCTTCAGCCATTAAGCTGTTCTGTGCACTCGGCCATTACTCGCACCTCTTCCTCAGTCTTGTGTTTCTGAAAAGATGATTCTGTGAATCATTGGCTACAAATATTTTATGAGGCAAAAAGCTTCAGGCTAGCTTCAAGGAGAACAGAATTATTCTCTTTTTATAAGAAGGAGGCAAGGAGAGGAGGAAGAAGCATTTTTTGAAGGCGGGAAGGAAGGAGAGGAGAAAGCACCTTTGCGTATTTATTTTTGTTGTTCCTGTCGGCCCTAGGCTCAGGCATGGTCCTTGGACTTTACGTGGTCCACACCCCAGCCACTAGCTTCACACCCGAGCCACCAGGGGTGCCCAGAATTCGTTTTCAATATAAAAAGATAGATTTCTTGGTGTGAAATGTTTCAATACACACTGAATGGATGATCAGGAAGTAAGCTAAAGATGATTTAGGTGCTAATAAAAGGGGTGGAGTGGCATTGACCTGACAGTCTTCTCAGGTGCCAGCTGTGTGTGCCAGAGGCCCATCTAACCCCTGACCAGGAGAGGCCAGCGCCCAGGACAGGCTTTGTAGTCACACAGGCTACATGCCACTGTCCCCTGGGCTGAGATCTTACAGGAACCCCCACATCCTCTCCATCTCCTTCCCCGTCTCCTCTTGGAAACCTAACACGCACAGGGTCAGACTCTGGGGACCGCAGCCAGGAAGCAGACACCAGTTGAGTCCCCAGAAGCTTGGGCAGGCCACCCTTGATGCTACTGGACTCTCCCTCCTGTAGCTGTTGTTTTGCAGGAAAGATGCTGCAGGAAGAGAGGAGGAAGCAGCACTTTATCTTATTTAATTGTTCATCTTGGTGGTTCCTCCCCGCCCTGGGACACAAACCTGGGTCCTTGAGCTTTACATGGACTGCTCTCATTCAGCCAGAGCGACGGCCCCAACTGCCACTCCACCAGGGTGCCTCCCTTCTGCAGCTTTCTCTGTCTGTCTTTGCAAAGAGGAAGCATGAGAAATGGAATCCTTCCTCCATAGGCTCAGATCACTCGTTCGGTGAGATCCCCCACTGGAATCTGCCACTGCCACTTCGCTGACCAAGGCGGTTGCGGGGCCGCAGCTGTGCTTTTGCACCTGGCAGGGCAGGTAGGCTCAGGTCCCCTCTTGCCCCCAGCAGGGCAAGGCTGGTTTTGGTGGTGGAAACAGCCCAGACCCTCCGAGTGCTGTTCTGATGCCATGTCATGGGAGGCCTAGGTTAGAGTCAGATGAGCACCTCCCGAGTGGGTCACTGACACAGGTGCTATTGGGCAGAAAGGAAGAAGAGCCCGCTCCAGAAGTCACAGAGTGTGCAGTGGGAGACTGCGTGACATTTGTCCCCAGTGGTTCTAAAGTTGAATGTCACTGGGCACATTTTGAGCAGTGCTCAGGTTGGGGCTTAAGTCTCCAGTTAGTCATAATCAGCCTGTTTTCAGTCCCCCTTTCTCCTGCCCTGGGTCTTGAAGCAGGTTCTTCAGCTTCACATGACCTGCACCTTAACTGCTGAGCCGTCAGCCTTTTGTTTTTTTAAAGGAAGGTTACAGGCAGAGACAGGCAGGCAGGCAGAAAGGGAGAGAAGAAGCACTTTATTTTACTTAGTTGGTCACCTTGGTTGTTCCCACCGGCCCCGGACACGAAGCTGGCACTTTGGGATGCATGTGGACTGCGCCACAGTGGACTAAACTGCTGGAGCACCATGATGCGCCTCTTTTTTTTTTTGGGGGGGACCCTGTGCTTTTATACAAAGAGGCTGCTGTGCTCACCCCATTCTGGCAGTGGACCCCTTCCCTGTAAGTACCACGGTGACGTCCTCATACATGGTCAGGCACTGCCTGTGGGCCAAGGAACTGCCCATCGCAGTTGGCTTGAGCAAATTCGGTTTCAGGGACCAGCAGGTGGACGAGCGTAGAAGGGCGAGTCCGCAATGGCCAGATGCTGGAGAGTTGCTGTCTGCTTGGCGGGGGTGGGTGCCCATGGGGCAGTGAGCCAGCGGGCAGAGCCATGACGTCTGGACTCTTCTCCGCAGAACGGACGCCCTGCTGCTGAGGCTGTCCCTGGTGGTCGGCAGAGAGGTGTTCTACTCCGCCCTCTGGGGCAGCGTCCTGGCCAGCCCATCCATCCGCCTGCCAGCCTCGCTCTTCGTGGTGGGACACATCAGCAGGGACTTGCCTGGCAAGGAGCAGAAGTACATGCTGGGCATGGATCCCCGGCTCACGGTGGGCACCCTCGACACTGGGGCTGCGGGAGACCTCAGGGAGCAGTGGGGACAGCAAGCCTGGGAGATGAGGCTGAGAACTGGGGTTGGGCGCCTGCAACAAAGGCGTTCGCTCTGTGCAGTCGGCGAGTGTTCACACCCGGGGAAGACTCACTCTTCTGGGGGCTCTGCCCCATCTGACCAGACAGGTCAGCGCACAGGGCAGACTGCACAGTCACAGGGCGAAGTGCCAGGGCCCCGGTGCTATCAGATGTCAGTCGTCAGTTGTTGGGGGGCCCCACCTCTGCCTCCCTGGAGAACGGCTGCACAGTCTGCTGTAGTAGCTGACGTTCCCCTGACTTGTGTCATACTGCCACCACCTGCAAAGGAGGCTCCTTCCCCTCTGGCTGTCGCAGTGAGCCAGGGACAGGGTCCCTACTCCTGCCATCATCCTCTCTTGATTCTCAAAGCTCAGATGTCCCATCCCAGGCCCTTCAGGGGAAGCGCTCTTCCCTGGCAAAGACATCTGCCCTCCTGCCCCTAAACAGTGGCTACCCTGCTAGATCTCTTGTCTTTTCTCCCCAAATTGACTTTTCGTGGGTTTAATGGCCTGCTGTCTATCGCCACCTAGTGGTTTGAATCAGGTAGGTTGTGAATCTCTAACCCCCTGAGCCAATTGCTCCTTGTAAGGCGGGATTCGGCATCTTCCTCATAGTCCCGCTCAGATTAGTGAAAAGATGATTAAAATTTCCTTTTTCCTGCCCCTAAGTCTGCCTTCTGTCTTCCTCTCCATTTTCACTGCCCAGCCTAAAGCTTTTCTCCCCATCCCATCCAGTCCCTTTCAGCTGCTGAGAGATTCGCTTTTCTGAAGCTTAGTTCACTCCTGTCTACGTTGTGCTAGAAAAATGTTTGGCTTCCTGTGGCTGCAGATAAAGTCCAAGCTGAAGAGCATGACTGTCGCTCCCAGCCCACCAAATACTGCACTGCCCCCGCCCCCTTGGCTGTGACCCTCCTCGGGCCCTCACAGTCCACCCTTCTCCTTGGGTCTCCGTGGGCACCTTCCCATCCTGCAGACTCAGCTTTCCCTCGGAGCTTCCCCGTCTCCCCTCTGAACGAGCTCTCCCTCCTCCTCCGAATTCTCTTAGCTTTTCATCAGCCTGTGTCTTGTGCCCCTGTAGTATCTGTGCTTAGAAAAGACACTCAAGATACATCTTGAATAGATTTGGAATCCATGTAACCGCATGTCTTTGGAGTTTTAGTTTAGCTGAAAGTTCCTGTGGGAACCTTAAGATGTCCCTTTCCGACATCAGAGATTTTGAGGTCTCAGCCTGAACTTCTGGTCCAAGACCCTCCAGAGGGTGGGCTGCAGCTGAGCATCTTCCTGCGTACATGGCCCCCGAACCCCCAGACTGACATCTCCGTCTTTTGGGCATCACTAGCACCTTGGCTTTGGGATTCCCAGGGGGAGCGACTTGCATTTTCATTGCAGTTAAGAGTGGCCCGCGGAGGGTGCTCGGTGTCTCGGGAACGAAGGTTCTTGCCCTTGTGTCGTCGCAGGTGAAATCTCTGTGCGCGTCCCTGTTGGATTCCAATGTGCTGGTGCAAAGGAATACTCTGGAAATCGTCCTGTTCTTCTTCTCATTTTACTCCTGTCTGGTACGTGGGTTGTGTCCTTCCAAGAGGTCCCGGCGTCCCCAGGGAGGTGGGGCAGGCGGGAGAGACTCGGCAGCTGTCCTAAGGGCAGCGTGGCCGCTCTGTGCCCACTGTTTGCTCTGAGCCGATTAAAGGTCCTTGTTCATTTTTGTGAGGATGGGTCCCCACAGCGGAAAGGGAAGCCCTCCTTGCATGGGCAGCGCGCTGAGCTGACCCCTTCGAGAGCTGCCTTCAGATAAAGCTTTCTCGACTCATCGGGCAGGGCGGCTCGGCGCCCACACTAGCTCATGCCTGCTCTCCCAGTGAGGTTCTCTCTGTCCTCCCAATAGGATGCCAGCGAGAGAGCTGTTCCCCTGCTCAGGCCCGACATCGTGCAGATTCTCGCTGCCGCCACACAGACCCTGCTGAGACGGGACATGTCCTTGAACAGAAGACTGTACGCGTGGCTTCTAGGTACTGAGTCCTGGGGGGAACCCGTGGAGCGCTGGCTCGGAGTAGGGGTCGTCTTCGTGCCGCGTTCCCGGTCAGGCCGCGCGCATCGACCCCACACTGGCTGCAGATGCCCTGGCTGGCTGAGGCCTGCATCTGCGCCATAGCCTGTAGGTTGTACAGTTACTGTATGAAGATGGAAATGATGGATTTGAAAAATGCCAATGGCATTTCACTTCAAGAAGCTTGAAATACCACACAAAATGGCATCTCCGTGTTATGTGCACAGAGCAGGTTGATGGGGGTGCGAGAGAAAGGCACGAACATTGCAGAATCCACGTCCGAGAAGGTGTTGGAAGACTGGGAACGTGTGCCGTGACGGGTTTGGGGAGATACAGGCGCGCCTTGTTTTACTGCACCTCACAGGTCTGGCCTTTGCTGCATGGCCTCCACTTGTAAAAAGACGACACCTTGCTGAAGGCTCAGATGCTTAGCATTTTTATCAATAAAATGCTTTTTAATTAAGATTATATGCTTGTTTTTAAAGGAAAGGTGCAGGCAGGAATGAAGGCGAGTAGACAAGCAGAGAGAGGAGGAGGAAGCGTTTATTAATTTTTCTCAATTGTTCATCTTGGTTGTGCCCCCAGCCCCAAGTCTCGAACCTGCGTCCTTGGGCTGGATGTGGACTCCACCCCATGGCCGTCACCTGGGCCACCAGGGCGCCCCAAAGTTAGGTGTGTTTTATGGCCTGCTGTTCACGGGCTCTTTTGTTTTAAAGAGAGGAAGGGAGGGAGAGGAGGAAGAAGTATTTGGAAGGGAGGAAGTACTTTTTATTTATGCATGTGTTTATGTCTGGTTGTTTCCTTCCGGCCCGGGTCGAGAACCTGGTTCCCTGGGCTTTGCGTGGTCCATCCGTAAGCTGCCAGCGTCGCACCTGAGCCTCCAGGGCGCCGCACACGCTTCCTGTGTGCGCTGGAAGACCAGAACTCCGTGAGACTGGCGTCAGCATTCACTTCTTGGCCAGTGCGGAACTGAAGCGCGGTGGCCCCGGGCGCGCCTGCGTTCGGACCACCCCCAGTTTGTGTTTCTCTGAGCGTGTGTTGCAGACAACTGTCCTTGTAGGAGGAGAGCCCTGACGGGAGCGCGACAGGGACAGAGCCCAGGAAACCACGGGGCAGAAAGGGCAGCACTCCCGTGAACTTCATGAAGTCCTCCCATTGCTATACCCGAGAAAGTGACATAGGAGCTGTTGTCACAGGGTGTCACACTCTTCTTTAGGAGCAGTTTGGGGTTCGCAGCTGAATTCACAGACAGGTGCAGAGGTTTCCCGCCCCCACCGACTCCTCACAGGGTGGCCCCTCCACCGTCAGACCCACCAGGGTGACACTGGTCACACAGCGAGCCCCCAGACCGGCTTGCGTCAGGGTCGCGCTCCATGCTGCAGTCCGGGTTTGGGCACATGACGGAAAGCAGCGAGCATCACAGCGACGCAGTTGTTTCACTGCCCGGGGAATCCTGCTTTGCGGCTTTCTAAACCCTCAACGTGCAGATCTGATCAAAGCCGAAGCCTTTTATCCCGTCTCCATCTCCTAGCCCAGCGAGAGAACCTTCAAAAGTCACTGCGTGGAAGTTCGTGAAGGATTTGGAGAATTTCTGGGCTCTTTAAGCATTTTTATCAAAAGGGTGCTTTTGCTAAATGCTTCGCTCCCTGCGCGTGGTGGTCAGCTGGCTGTGGAGAGAGGACCCGAGTTCGGGGCCAGCCTCACCTCCGAGCCGCCCTGGACCCAGGTTCCCTGCCGACTCCAGGAGCCGCTGGACCTCGCGGACTTAGCCAGGGTGCAGAGGGAGCGCGTCCGGATGCCAGTACCTTGATGCCATGCAGTGCAGTGCAGTCAGCCTGGTTTTTAAGCCAAAAATCATTCTGTTAGGTCCTTCTGATCATCCTTGTCAAAAACAATTAGGGTGACTTCTTGGGACACAGGACATTGGTGCCCTTAAGACAGAATCTGCGCATCTGATCGTCAGCACAACTCGGTCAGAAGGAAACCGGACTTGGCTTCGCTGGGTCTGATCTTGTCTTCCTTGGGAGGGATCCTCTTTGGAAAAAAAGGGAGACCTTTGCACAGTGTGGCACACGTGAAAAGTCTAGCTCTCGTCCCAGCTCATGGTGCCTTTGCTCTCTTACAGGTTCAGATATTAAAGGAAATACCATTGTGCCAGAATCAGAACTCTCACACTCTTACGAAGACCAGTCCTTGTGTTTTTTTGAAAAGTATTCCAAGGATCTGCTAGTGGAGGTAAAGGAGCGTTTCTGGAACGTACCCCGCCCCCCCCGGGTCTTCGGCGTGTGTCTCTGCAGCCCTGACAGTGCGCTTCGGGCCTGTCCTCGGCGCCCGATGGGGAAATGCTGCATCCTTGTCGCAGGCTGCATCGGGCTTCTCCTTCCTCCTGGAGTGTTTTACAATTAAAGCCACCGGTGAGCTCTCGCTTTACTATGTACTGTGCGGCTTTTTGTGAAAACAGAGTCTGGCCGAGATCCTGCACCAGAAGTTCTCGGAAGCGGACCTGGAGGAGCACAACGCGTGCCTGCGGCCTTTCCGCATCCTCATCAGCCTGCTGGACAAGCCAGAAATAGGTGAGATTCCGAAGCCGTTCCCATCCAATGCCCGGCGCGAGTCCTCGTGTTCGGGGAGTGAAAACCTGATGACAGGCGGTCTTCTTGTGGTTTGGAAATGCACTCTAGTCTTCGGAATGTCAGTGCTTGAGTGGTGTGGGGTTCACGTATTTCTGGCACTTCTGTTTGCAGTCACTGCACATTGCTGTAGGGACTTTGCCTTGGGCTCCTGCTGTGCCTTCCGTGCATTCTGCATGTGTACCTGTCCGGACTTTGGAAGAGTGTTTCTTCGGTCAAGTGCCACGTCGTGGCGGCCCCGGTGCCTAGCCGGCGTCTGGGGCGTGGGCCACGGACACCAAGGACCAGGTTTACGGCCCAGGGCCTAGGGCAACCAAATAAATCAGCGAATGCATAGAAGTTCTTCCTCCTCCCGCTTTCTTCCTTAAAAATGCTTCTTCCTGATGTGCCCTGGGGAGTAGAGGTTCAGCGCGGTTCACAGGCATCCCAAGCACTCAGGATGGGCCGGGGACAGCAACCGAGATGACCACTAACTTCAGTGAACGGGGTGCGCCCTGGCGGCCTAGCGGTCTGGTGCCCCTGGGAGCAGCCCCACGTACACGCCTAGGTCCCGGGTTCAAGGCCTGGACAGAGGGAGCAGCCAGTGTACACAACTAAATAAAAAACAGTAAAGTTCCTCCTCGGCCTCTCTCTTCCCTTGCGCTTGCCTACTCGCCTTCCTTCCCGCCGCAGCTTTCCTTTAAAAATACATGCATGCATACATACAATAGACAGGTCTCTTCCTCCTCCCCCATCTCTGCTCGCCTTCCGCCTTCCTTCCCGCCGCAGCTTTCCTTTAAAAGAAGAAGCGTCTTTCTCTTCTCTTGAGAACCATGTCATGCTCTGCACAAGCTTTGCTTGTGTTTTCAACCAGGAAGGGACCCTCCTCCTCCTTCTGCCTTGTGTCCCCAGTCACGCTGCTGCCGTCACTTTTGCTCAGTCCCTTCCTTTCACATGAAAGGGACTGAACTGTTTCTAGACATTTCTGTCTTGCACATTGAGGCCCTTTGAGCATCTAGTGAGAAAAGTGATCGCCTCTCCTTTTCTTAGAAAAAACAAAAAAGGCTGCAATGTTAATTCACTACAAGGTGCCAACACCCAGCCCTTGAACTCCCGAGTTGGGCGGGGGAGCCCCCAGCCTCTCCATGGACTCCAGCCTTGGTGGCACCACTCAGTGACCCCCGTGTGCCCTGCCCCTGGTTGCTGCAGACCGCAGTGCAGCCCCCTCTCCCTCTGGCTCAGGAAGGAGACATTGTTCATCAGAGACACGCGCGGGGCATCTGTTGGGTGACAGGGATGGGAATTGGCTCTGGGGGCACAAAAGAAAAGAGGCTTCCAGGGAGTTTAACAAAGGCATCCTGGTGTGTTTTCACTGTCAATGAAACGCCTGAAACTTTTTGAGTAATTATTTTGTGCGGAGCGTTTCACGTACTACGTCCCCATGTCTCCAACAACCCTGAGGAGGCTTTTCTTACTATGCCCACGTTACAGATGGAAAGACTAAGGCTGCATGAGGGCTGTCACTGCACCCAGGAGCCGGGACCAAAACTCGGTCTCTTGGACCCCGAGCCTCGGCTCCCAGCAGGGACACTGCCCCACAGCCACCCCAAGGTGCTCACACACAAACCTGGCTCCTCTCCTGCCCTCTTGCAGCTCCTGCTGCTCTGGACCAGTTGAAATGTGAAGGGCAGTCCCTCCAGTGTCCGCCAGCCATCCCTCTGCCCGTCACCCCCACTCCCTTGGTCAGCCAGCGGTGGCGCCGATGATTTCCTTAGTGTGGGGCCTCTGCGTCTCTGGAAAGTCAGGGTGTGGTGTAGAAAATGGCCGCGCCCGAGGAAGGTGTGGGGAGCTGCTGTGTAATTGGGGGAGCTCTGACATCGTGTCGCTCAGCGTCGTGGAGACAGGCGTTTATGTCAAGGCCGTCTGCGCCCCTTCGTGAGCCCCGTGAGCTGCTGCTTGGGCCCCGGGCGTCCTTTATGGAAGGATGACAGCAGGCTTTGCCCCACACAGCCATCAAGTCTGTTCTGAATCTGTGTCTGGGGAGACGGCAGAGGGGCATCTGTTGTTTACCGCCAGGCCTGGCCTCCCCTCATTTTCCCTCCTTGAATCGGGTGACAGATTGTCTTCATTAATAGAAAGCATTTGACAGTAGTTAAAATGCATGTGGGGCTCATGACAAGCTTTCTTCAGAGGCACATGTTGGTTTTGTGAAAAGGAAGACATGCGGACCCTTTCCAGAGTCCTCGTGTCCTGGACCAGGGACAGCAACCGAGATGAACACTAAATACAGTAAACACACGCTTCTTCCTCCTCTGTCCTCCTCCCTGTCTCTGCTCACCTTCCTTCCTGCTGCACCTTTCCTTTAAAGAAGAAGCTTCTTCCTCTTCTCTTTAAGAGAACCGTGTGACGCTTCTCATGAGCTTTGATCGTTTTCACCCAGGAAGGGAGCTTCCTGATCACTTGCACCGGCTCCACGGTGCTCAGCTCCAGCTGCCTTGATGACCTGCTTTCACATGAAAACGGTCGACAGGGCTTTCTTCACCTTCTCCGAGGGGGCCTGACTCCATCCCTCTAGCCTGGACCAGAGGCCCAATGGCCACCTGTCCCTCTGACGGCCACCTGTCCCTCCGACGGCCACCTGTCCGTACCCAACGGCCGTGCCTTCCACCCATCTGACTGGCGGACGCGTGTCCCACACAGCTGGGCTTCTGCGGTCCCCAGCTCGTCAGGCTGGGAGCTCCTCCCTGGTTGCTCTGCTTCACCGCGAAGAGTTCAGAAGAGGATGGTCGCCTCCATGCTCTGTCTTGATGTCGACTAATGTCTCTGGCCACACAGTTTACGTGCTTCACGCACTCGTGGCCCGAGACAGTCTAGCTTTGCTTCCTGCCTTGTCTCCTTACCCAGTCACGACAGCGTGACCCTCTCCGGTCGTCCGGGCATCGTGAGGAGCCGGGACGTGAACATCAAGTGCTCAGAGCTGTGTCCGTCACATGGTCCAGTCAGGACTGTCCCCGAGCTCCAGCTGTCAGAGAAGTGTCCGCACAAGTTATACTGGGGGCTGGAGAAGCAGGCTGCTCTGTGTTTCGTGTGTACGCCCCTCGGGGCTTAGAGCTGCCTGCTCATCTTCTCTGACCTTTTGCTTTTTTTTTGACTTGAAGTAAATTTTTATTGACATGTACTAGGATTATGCAGTAGAAACAGATGAGAAAAGTGTTTCACCATTTCCCCCAGTGTTTAAGATTCTCCAAATCACAATGAAGAATAATTTGACTGAAAAATGAATAGAGTGAATAGATTCTGACACGTGATGGTGGTAGAACTATGACAAACTTGTTGAAGACATCATCACAGGAAGCAAAGCGAGGATATTAACTCATAATTTAGTGTTTTGAGTTCCGTCAGAAGTGGATTCTGTACTAAAACTCTTGTTTGATTTTTTTTAAGTTTATTTTTTATTACAGTAATTACTCTACATTAAAATAATTTCCTATGTGTAGGTTCCCCATTCCTTAGATATATGTCAGCACACCCTCCCTCCACCACATCACCATGTTCTTCCCCACTGTCCAGTGGGCTCCGCCACCATGTGCCCCCGCCCACCCCATTCCCTGTTGGAACCTCAGTTCTGTTGCAGGTGTTCCAGGGTTGGCTTTGTTTCCTATGTTCCTCTGTTTCGTCTGTTCACATTACACCTATGAGTGAGGTCATCTGGCATCTTTCTTCTTTTGACGTGCTTCACTCAGCATCATCCCCTCTAGTTCCATCCATGCTGATCACATGACAGGCTTTCATCTCTTCTGAGGGCTGTGTAGTGTCCATGGTGTGTATGGACCACGTCTTCTTGGTCCATTCATCAGACATGGGCATTTGGGTAGTTTCCAGCTCTCAGCCGCTGTGAACAGGGCCGCAGCGAACATGTGACGCTTGCTGTTGAACTGCAGGGCCGCCGGTGGTGGAGAGCTTGTTTCTGGAAGTCATCCGGGCCTTCTACTCCTACTGCGGCGACGCTCTTGGCTCGGACCTGAAGCTTAGCTACACTCCGAGCGGAAACTCGCTGATCAGGTAGGGGCGCCCCTCCCGCTGCACGTCTTCCCGCCTCTGCACTGGGCCTCGTCTGGCCTGCGTGGTTCACCGAGAGCGGTGGGATTCTGGAGAGAGAGCTGCAGCCGCCAGAGTGCATCGCCTTACTCATCACGATGCCCATCGCTTGCGAGCTGCTGCGAGTCTCCACGAGTTCTGGGTCAGCGTGACTGGCTGTTCCTGTCGAACCTCCAAAGAGTAAAAGGAGTTTGGAGTAGTTTCTGCCCAGCTGGGGTGTGCAGACTGCATTTATATGAAAGCTGTTCATCAAATGCAACTGGAGCTCGTGGAGGAGGGAGGGGCGAGTGGGGAAGTGGAGCCGAGGCAGAGAGGGGCCGGGGAGCTGACAAGGCAGTGCTCCCCGGGCCCTGAGAGCAGAGTGAGGGGATCTGGAGGCGGCAGACAGGTTGACTTAAAATGTGAACTTGATGCTGGGCCTGGCGGCCTAGCGGTCTAGTACACCTGGGAGCAGTCCCACTTACATCCCAGGGCCCCACGTTCAAGAACTGGGGGCCAAAGGGACAGCCACATCAGCAGTTAAATGCTTATTCCTGTCTCCTGCCTGCCTGCCTGCCTCTGGCCTTCATTCCTACCTGCACCTTTCCTTCAAAAAACAAAAAAAGTGAGGTTATGTATCAGCCTTGAGTTTGTTTGGTTTTGTTCTTTTTAACATAACGCAATCTCTTCCTTTTGACTTTATTCTCTTTTATTATTCTCTAGAGGAAGGAAGGGAGAAGCAGAAGCTTTTGGTTTTTGGGGTTTTTTTTTAGCAGAAGGAAGCAGGCATGAGTGAAGGCAAGTAGACTGGCAGGCAGGGAGAGGAGGAACAGGTATTTCTTTCTTTAGCTGCTCACACTGGTGGTCCCCGCCCCCGCTTGCCCCAGGTGGCAAACCCAGGGGTGCGGCCCCAGACGCAGGCACCTGACTCACCGAGGGCGCCTTGACTTTATTTTTGACACCATGTCCTTCAGCCTGAGTTAGCAGTGGGAATACAAGTTTCCTGTTATCCAAAGGGAAAGTATTCCTATTTGGAGTGATTTGAGATGTTATTTTTGGAGTCTGGGAATACTGTCACCATCAATTGACATTATTTTGAGCATTTCCTGACCCCTCCCCCCCCCCAAAATAACGTACCACATCATTCTTATTCAAACTGCTATTCTGCTTTCAGATAGTGGGAGGAGCCTGTATTGAAAATTTTATCTAATACAAGGTTTTCCTGGTTTATTCACTGGAAATATATGTACCAAGAGATCTTTGTGTTCACTTTTTTTCCTCCCCGAATGAGAGTGATGTGTTTTTCTGAACGAGCCTATAGACGGTGCCTATCTTTGAAGTATCAGAAGAAAGGTATCACTCATAACTCACCTCTTTTTAGCAAAAACAGTGTTTTTATTTCTTTCCAGGCTCCCAGTACACCTATAGACATATAGATACCTTTCTTTACATTTTTAAATATGGAATTGAATTACTTAGTTGCCTTTCTTTTTAAATGTAAGGTGGGGTATCCTCACTCTGTTCTCCTATGGAGTATAGTGGTTGCCTTAAATTCTTTGGTAAGACCTTATCATTTATTTAATAAGTCCTGGCTGATTGACCAGTCTCTTACAGATTTACTTTCAGTGGTTTCCACCTTCCCAGCATTTTTAGATGACCTTGCAGTGGTGTAATGCATGCCTCTGTGTGTGCCCGTACAAGGATTGCTGTGAGATAAGTCCTTAAAATACATTTCCTGAGTCAAAGAAGATGTACATTTAAATTTTAGCCAAATTTCCCTCTTGAATGTTTGTGCCATGACATTCTGCCAATAGAGCATGAACTGAAGCCGGTTTTTGCTGTCGGATTCCTGCTGTCTTAGTTCTTAACCTTATTTCTAAGAGAATGTATCAATATAAATATACTATGGAATTATGCCAGCTCTTTAAGGACAGTAATATTTCTTATCTTTATCAGTATGTGTCAGTCTCTTTAGAACTGAGTTGCAAATGGTAAAAACTAAATTGAAATTTTTCAGTTGTGGTGCCCTCATAAGCCAGGAGTTTTCACCCATGTACTTACAAGTACTCTCCTTCCTTCACAGTACATTAAAAGAAAACAGAAATGCCTCTGAGATTATTAAGACGGTGAACCTGCTGATCACCTCCCTGAGTTCTGACTTCCTCTGGGACTACATGACGCGGTGCTTTGAGAACTGCTTCAGGTAAGCAGGCGGTTCACGGTGATGGGCCGTTTAAGAAGGATCAAAGGGTATATGGGTTTATAGCTGCTTGTCGTGGTCAAGTGACACCTAACTGGCTAAAGTTGGGCGGTCTCTACTGAGTACAGTATTGGAAAGAATTCTGTTAAAATTATAATAGGACAAAAAAACATTCACACAACTTTTGCCACATATTTCTGAAGCTTCCTTATTAAAGTCAAACAATAGGAAATCCTCTGTGTGTTTTCCAGGTACATTGAGCAAATCCATTTTCTTCGTACATTTCTCTCGGGGGGCCTGATCTGTGTAAAGAAGCTAGTGCTGGGGGCCGTATGACTAGAAGTCATCCGTCTTCAATTCTTTCTGAAATTAGTATAAAACTGATGAAAGCATTAGTGCTTTTTTTTTTTTCTTGAAAGGAAAGGTGCCAGCAGGATGAGGGTGAACAGGCAGGCAGGAAGAGCGAGGAGGAAGCAGCATCATCGGTGTTCATCTTGGTTGTTTCTCCCAGCCCTGGCTCTTGAACCAGGGACCTTGGGAAGTATGTGGGCTGTGCCCAGTGAATGAACCCACTAGGCCACCTGGGCGTGCCAGAACGTTTAAAAACAAAGCAAATCCTTAGACAGCAGAATGGTGGTTACTTCTGGGGGTCTGGGCGGGGGCGTGGGTGGAGGTCGGTGGTGGATGGAACGATGCTTGGTGGGGTTTGGTGCCGCAGATAGAATCGTCGGGTGTGAAACCGCATGCCTGAAACGCACGTGTGTCGTGGGCCAATATTAGTTCAGTTAGAAAGGATCGGAAGCGGAGAAAATAAAGCATTCATGTTTCAGACCTCTGCTTTGTCATCACTGGAGTCTGGTGAACGCACTTCCTTGGCGTTCGGGGGCGCCCTCCCGGGGCCTTTCCCTCTGAAGGAGGAAGAAGGGAATCTCTGAAGCCCATTCTGCCTTGTGAGTCACGCTGCAGAACATGGTCCTGTGACTCTTTGTGGGCGTGTCCTGTGCTGTCACGTGGAGAGGAGCCTCACTGTCATGTCTGCTGCCCTGGGGCCTCACGAGAGTGCGCCCACGGGCGGGAGGGGCCCCGAACGAACAGCCGGTGCTGGGGCGTAGCCGGCTGGCCTGGAGGAGACAGCAACGAGACCCCAACCCCGACTCCCGGTGGCTCCCGCCTTGCTGAGCTGGCCGCAGCCCCAGGTGGCCCTGGCTGTGACAGATGCTCATTGAGGGGACCCGTGGGCAACTGCCAGGCCCTGTGCTGCTGAGCACAGAGTTCATTTGGGTCAGCTTAGTTCCGTTTCAGACTGAGAAAGTGCTGCCTTAAAAAATGTCAGAGTTATGAATGTCCCACACTTGTGTGTGCATTGCGGAGGCGATAGCTAGGCCTGGGCCCTTGACTACACTTTCTTTTTCTTGAAGGAATAAAGTTTTGCTTCCAACCAGAGGTGACTCCCTCCCCTCTTCCAGGCTCCTTGCCTCCTTCCGTTTCTGCGTTGTCACTGTCCCGAAATCAGTGTCTGTCCTGGGCGCGTCCACGTGTGTGTCAGAAGTGGTAGTCCGTTTTGTCGGTTCGGGTTTTATGTAAGCGGTGCCTGCCGTGTGTGGTGCTGAGCCTGTGGAACTTGAGCTATATTGACACGTGAGCAGGTGGGCCATCACCTGTGTGTGCATGAGTCCGTGTCCACGCTGTCCTGGTGAGCGCTGTGGGGACACCTTGCCCTGTGTCTGAACACACGCACGGCTGTCCTTACAGTGGACCCCAAGTGGGTTGGAGCCTGTCGTTCTTCAGTCATCTCTTGCCACAGTGAACTCCAAGATAGCTAAGCGATCGTTCACAGTGAGGAAAAGCAGCTCGGGTTGAGTCGTACGTGATGGCGAGATGATCCAAAGCTACTCTCCTTTGAGAACCCACATGTACTTCCTAACTGACTATTTAGAGAGCGCGGAGTACAGGATAAGCATCTGCTGGTAAAGTGATCAGGGGAGGTACGCTTCTCTATGGGCCCGGAAGGATTCTGAGCCGCTCCGGTGTGACAACCCCGGGCTTGCGAGGCACCGCGTCGGGTTGCCCCACCGTGCGGACAGCTGTTCAGCCCTCATCCTTCACCAGCCTTCCCTGGGACATGCCTTTGGTTCAGGGCTGGGAGCCTGGAATCGTCTGCTGAGTCTGGCATCCCTTGAGACTAGTTCCGTTAGTCATTAGACCCCAGCTGTGTCTGTCATTATGTTAGAAATCGAATAAGTCACTTTACCGGCTCTCATGATAGGAGGAAAAATCGATGTTTCTTTCCCCGACTTATATAGACCCGCAGAGCAAGGTGGCACCGTCCGGAAGAACGTCGTCAGCCCTCCCCCGACAGTCTCGGAGCTTTGCACCCTCCTCGTGTTCCTTCTGGACGTCATTCCCTTGGTAAGGAAGGACCTTTACCACGAGGCGCTGGGTACATTTCTGCCACTGTTTGCGTTCTCGTTAGTGTTGGCTGCCTGTTTTGTCGACCCGAACGTGCCGAGATGCAGTTGCATCGTGCTCGGCTGTTTGAACGCTTGTTGGAGGAGCAGCAGATGTGGTCGCGGCTGTTCTCATGTCTTTCTTCACACGGCTTAGAACCTTTGAGCCAGCTGCAAACGGGCTCAGTGGAAGGTAGTGACATAGAGGATGACCAGGCCGTCCCCCCCGTGTTACAGCTGTTCAGTTATTTCAACGTGAATGTCTTTCCCAGTTAAAACGATGCCGTTGGCTCATCTTCTCAGAGCAAACCGATTTCCTTAATGTAGAAATGTAGGCGTGAGCTTCTATCCGGAGGGACACAGCCCCTGGAAAGGGGAGTATGGACTAAATTAAATCACTGCTGTGACACCGAGTCAGAATTTAACACTTGGTCACTTGGTCTCTGAAGATTTAAACCCATCGCGAGGCTTAACACACCATGCTCGCCTTCCCTGTTCGGCTTCTGTTTCTGTAGTGAGTGCTGGCAAGTCCTGTGCGGAGAAAGAGCGGATTTGTCATTCTCTGTTAAAGAAAATACATCAAGGGAAAGAAATGCTGGTAATTCCTAGCATTCTTGGTCCGCAATACGAAGGATGCTCAGAGTGGAAGAAGCTGCACAGACTCAGTGTATTCATTGTTTTCCTACGAGTGTCCCTAGGACTGGAGGTCAGGTCCGAGGGTCACTGAGCTGTGCGCCACCCTCTAGCCGGACATGGTGGCACCAGGCGGAGCTGCTACGTGGGCTCCTGTGGGATCTGCTTCCTGGGACTTGGACACCCCTTTGCTCATTTCAAGTCTCGGTAGCATCTCAGAGCCCTGTAGTTACTATAGTTCTTTTCACCAGAGAAAGAAAGTTCATTAATCCGTCAAGGTCAAATATTTCATTTTCTGATTGTGATGTGAATACGGAGATGAATTCTGCTTGTGGAACATTGAAGTTCCCGCGATGCCATCTTGAGGTGCGTCACTTTCTTCTGATTAGACTCCGAACGCCGTTAGTGAGACTGTTTTCACTCCACAGGAGCTCTACTCCGAGGCGCAAACCCAGTATCTCCCGCAGCTGCTGGGCTGCCTGGCGCAGACCCTGATGGAGGAGATGCAGGCTCTGAGCCTAGCCGAGCTCACGCACGCCTTGAAGACGTGTTTCAAAGTGCTCAGCAAAGTCCAGATGCCGCCGTCGTACCTGGACACCGAGTCCACCAGCGGGAACTCGGTAGGTGCCCCGAGGGGCTGGGGGAAGCGGCCTTCCTGCGAGCAGACCCCAGTTAGGGCTTCGTAGGAGCAGGACGGAGAGCAGATGGTGCGTGCACCGTGTCTGATGGCTTCTGTGGTCCTCGAGCACGTTATAAACAGCGTTAGTGTGGACTCTCCCTGCCCCTTCACACCCAGGGCCGGCACCTGCCTGTGCAGCTGTCTCTTTGTCTTTTAGCTGCAGGTAAGAGACTGATCTACTTGGGCTGCCGAAACAAAGCGCCACGTGGAGTGACTTCCATTACAGTCATGTCTCCTGGTTCTGGAGAACAGAAGTCCAAGGTGTGGGCAGGGGCGGTTCCTGAAGGAGAGTTTTCCAGGCTCTCGCCGGCCTCTGGGGCCCTGCTGGCAGTCTCTGGGGGGTCGGTGGTGTGTAGACACAGCGCCCAGGCCCAGCCTCTGCTGCACACGACGTGTTCCCTGTGCGTGAATCTGTGTCCACATTCCCCTTCCTCTCAGGACGCCATCCCGTTGGATGAGGCCACCCGAATGGCCTTGTTTTAACTTGGTATCTCCCGGGAGGCTATTTGCAGACATGGGCACGTTCACAGGCACTGGGGTTAGGACCTCACCCTCTTTAGGGGGGACACAGTTTAGCGACAGCGTGCACTCTTCCCAGAGGGGCTGTGGCTTCCATCCGAACACTGTTTGGGGAGCGTCTCTCCATAGCAGTGTTCGCAGAGGTCTCCTGCCCTTCTTCACGTTGCGAACGCCAGGCCGCAGTGAGGCTTACTCCATGTCGTCTATCCCGGAGTTCTGTTTGTCGCTGTGGGGACCGCTGCAGCCGGCACCCTCGCAGCCCAGCCCTGGGCACGCAGGCGTTTCTGGAGGCCCGACTCCTGCCGCTGGGCCCCCTCAGCCCCTGTCTTCGCACACGGCAGATGTGCAGGTCGCCTTCGAGGGAGTCGGTCCCAGGCTCCTCAAGCCTTCTGAGCGCCCAGTCCCTGAATCCTTTTCACGCTCGGCTTCATTTAAGATTTTGAAAAGTCTGCCCTTGCCATCTGTTCCTTGCCGTGGCAGGCAGGAGTAACAGACTGCAAAGCCGGGGTCCCCAGAGAGCTGTGGGGGTTGTCAGAGGGCTCCCTGGAGCCTGAACCCCAACGTGCAGGCTGAGTTACAGGCCACGGCCTGGGGTCAAAGTCAGGCCTTCTTGAACATTTCTAGTTGTTCTGGCTATTGGGGAAAACCCCTCCAAACCCTGAAAATGATTTAAGAGTCAAAGCATAAGCGCGTGGTGGCCTACAAATAAATACAAAGACTATTTCAAAAATTGCCTAACACTCACCTTACTCTTCCCTAAAGCGCACTGAGTAAAAGGCTGCAGAGTTTTACATGTAATGCACTGTTTTGTAAGTGAAATATAAGAAAATAAGTTGATTCATTAAAGAGTGACCTGTCATCCCTTTGGAAAAGCCACAAATTACATGGAAACAATTTGTTCCAGCTGTCCCTTGTCTTACTTCTTCCTGCCTTTATTTGACCTTTACTGTACTTGACTCATTCTTCTTTTTCAATCTCTCAGAAGCTGTTTTTAAATCACTTTTGGACCCTGAAGGATCTAAATAAATACAAAGTGGGCTGAAAGCCTACCACCCCAGAGCCTGGTGGCAGTCAGCCTCCTCCTTATCCCAGAAGGGCCTCGGTTTACCCAGGGTTTTCAAAAACAGCCAGAGATAATCACAGTTCACCTGGTCCCACTGATATTTGAACCCTGATCTCACGAGAGATACTCAGTGCAAATTTCCATTTTTTTTGCAGAGTCCTGTCAAAGGTGAAAATAGTGACATCATTTTAGACATAAAAGCAGTGATTCCGGGCGACGACGATGCGCCATTCCCTCCCCTTAAGTCCGAGGACAGTGGCATCGGGCTCAGCGCCTCGTCACCGGAGCTCTGTGAGCACCTGCGAGTCCCCAGGGTGTCTCTCGAGAAGGACGACGTCTGGAAGAGGGGCGGGAGCATGCAGAGGACATTTCTGTGCATCCAGGAGCTGGTGGCCAACTTTGCCCACAAGCACATTTTAGGAGTGCACCCCACGGCGCCTGGAGACAGAGACAGGTCACAAGAGTCTGCAGACCAGCAGGGCGAGGCTGCGGCACACAGGAAGGACTCATGGGAGGCGAGGCCCATGGGCGTGCCCCAGTTCAGGCAGATGCTCTCCGACCTGTTCACCGTCCGGGGGTCTCCATTCAAGACAAAGAGTGCAGAGTTGCCATCGCCGCTGCCCAGTACCCCAGGCCGGAAAAAGGAGGGCGAGTGGGCCATGGGCCAGGCCCTCATTGACCTGGGGAGCCCCAGCGACGACTGCCGGGAGGCCTTCGCCGCTGCCTGCCACCTGCTGCTGGAGTGCGCCACCTTCCCCATCTACCTGTCGCAGGAGGAGAGCGAGCGGCTCTGCGGGGCACTTTTCCAGCCCCCTGGTGAGGGCGGTCTGTGCCACTCGGGTGGGCTCCTCACACAGGGAGGTTTTGCAGATGAAATCCTGTCCGCAGAGAGGGCACCATGGGCCGCGTCTGTGTTCTTCCTCCTGTTGTAATTGTCTCATCTGATGGCACATGGGTGAAGCCGGGCTGTGGTTTTATTTAAAGAAGGAAGGAAGGAAGGGGGAAGAGGAGGAAACATTTTATTTAGGTCTTCATTCTGGTTTTTCACCCCGACCCCGGGTCTTGAACCCAGGTCCCTGGGTTGTGCGTGGCCCGTGCACCAGTGTCTCTGCTGCCGGAGCCACGCGGGCACACACCTAGGTTGTGATTTTTCACTTGTGGTATCTGCTGCTGCCCATTTAAAGGTCTGGAACACAGATGGCCAGCGGGCTGTTTCAGGGCCCCTATTGTCAGGGACAAGCACACTTGTCTCTAAGGCTGCAGGAGAAAGTACCAGAAAGTGTTGAAAAGTCAACAGAAATGTGTCGTTTTGGCCTAGAGGCCAGAAATCTGCCGTCTGGTGTCCGCGGAGCCACGCCCTCTGAGGGCCCGGGGCACCTGCTCAGGCCTCTCCAGCTCCCGCTGGTCCTGGCTCCTGGCTCCTGGCTGCGTGGCTCCGGCTTCAGTGCCGCTCGCCCAGGGCCGTGTCTGTGTCCCAACTTCCCTTTCTCGGGACAGCGGGCCCATTGCATTAGGGGCCACTCTCCTGAGCAGTGGCCTCATTTTAACTCTGCGTCTGCCCTGACCCTGTTTCCCACTGAGGCCCAAGCAGCTTGGGCTGCAGCCTCAGAATTTGGGGGAGGACACAGTCCCAGCCCCGTGGGCGGTGTGCGGTCAGTGGCAGTTCTTCACACAGTAGCAGAGCGGACAGCTGAGGGACAGAAGTCAATTTCTCTCCGTTTGGAGGCTGGAGGCTGGAGGTCTGAGGCGAGCCTGCACTGCCGTGTTCTGTGAGGGCGTCCCCTCGGTCACGGACGGCAGCGGAGACGCTGGTGCACAGGCCATGTACAGCTCTCGGACCTGGGTGGGGCTCCCAGCAGACGGTGTGCTGGGGGCGGCCCTCTCTGGTGGCTCCTCTAAAGCTAACTTATCCAAAAGGCCCATCTCCAGATGCCAGCGCTTGAGGACTGGGGCTTCACCCTGGGAATCCTGGGGGACACAATTCAGTCCACAGCTGGCAGTGAACAGCTTAAAGACAAAAAGGGAAGCGGGGAGTAGAAGAGCAGAAGGCACAGATGTTCCCTCTGGGAGCTGTCCATTCAGGTCCCAGTACAGCTCATCTCAGCTCCTTCTCCGTAGTGGTGTGAAGGGACCGTGTGGAGACTGAGGTCCTGATCGTAGATTCTTGGCCTCTTTTAAAGCTGATACCATGAACTCTACCCTCAAGAGAGCCTTGAAAACACATTTTGAAATGCGATTTTTGTTCTGTGCACATTTTTTTAAATAAGATAAGCCAAGCTTCTTGAAGCCCGGGGCTGGCGCTTGCGTGACTTAGATAATCCGACCAGCAGGGGCCACCAGACTCGGGCTCTGGTGTCCTGTCACCCCCGAAACTTGTCTTGCCTCGTCCCGACGTCCACAGGTGTCCTAGACTCTGCAGGCCGGCAAGCCTTCCTCACCTGATCTTGCTTGTTCCCTTCCATCCAGGAACCAGCGAGCCTGGTGTCCCATCTTGGCTGAAATCCCTGATGACCATTTGCTGCTGTGTGACCGACTGTCACCTCCAGAACGTGGCCATCTCCACTCTGCTGGAGGTGATAAACCACTCCCAGTCCCTCGCACTGGTCATCGAAGACAAGATGAAACGGTATAAAAGCTCCGGACACAACCCGCTCTTCGGCAGACTGCACATGGTGACCATTCCCCCCATTGCTCCAGGAACGCTAAAAGTCATTGCGGAGAAAACAGATTTCTACCAGGTATTTCCCACCGCGGGCCGCAGTGGGCCCCGGGCCCCTCTTCCTAGTCCCTGAGGTGCTGTCACAGTGGCGAGGCCTGTGGTAGGCCTGGCGGCTGCAGACAGGACTGTGATGGCCCGTGGCTGTCTCGTCTGTCTGTCCCAGGCCCCAGCGCTGTTTCTGGTCCGACAGAACCAAAAAAAAAAAGGTGTTTTTTGTTTTTGTTTTTTTCACCTTTTTGAGGCCGCTCCACGCTGTTCCCCATCGGGGCTGCGCCAGTTTGCTCTCCCACCAACAGGGCAGAAGTGCTCCCTTTTCTGCACATCCTCACCGACATTTGTTTCCAGACTTTTGGATAATAGCCAGTTGTTCAGGTGTAAGTGATGTCTGGTGGAGCTTTTTCACTTTTTCACTCTGGTCTCCACCTGGGTCCCTGGGTTTTGCATGGTCGCACCTCAGAGGCTCGCACTTCATGGCTGTGCGGCTTTTTCACCTCCTCTTACCCCGCCCTTCCTCCAAAGTCGAGTCCCCTGGAGCTGCTGCCGTCAGCAGCGGGCACAGGACGCATCCTGGTCTGTGTGGATTAGGAAGCTCGTAACTGCAGTGCAGAAACAGGGAAGGGAAGAGAAGAAACAAGTTAATCCCTGGATCTCTGGGAAGCTATCACAAAATGAAAGGGACAGGGTCGTGTTCTATCCTGTTGGTAATGGACATGTGGTGATATTTTTGGAAGGTGTGCTTTTCTGGGTTCCTTCTGAAGCCCTGACTTTTATTTTGATGGAAGCGTCCTTGCAGATTAGACGCTTCTCACGAGCTGGAAGAGGCTGGTGCCTGCCCGTGTCCAGTGTCGGCCCCAGGGTGGTAGCAGCCTGCACGTGAGCAGGACTCGGGTAAGGGCCGGTCCACGGAGCAGCTCGCACACTGCACGCCTGCTGCCCACGGTGCAGACAGAGGTCAGACAGCGCGCAGGAACCCTGGTCTTTCTAGTCAAGTGGAAAGGACAAGTTTCAGATCACTAGGAAAATATCCAGAATGTAGGGGTGGACACAGATATAGGAGCACGTGTGTTTTTTTTGTGCTTTACATCACACCTTAAAAACCTGCCCCCTAAGATTTTTAAGCCTCCCAGAATGAGTCTGACAGAGGGCCTGCAAGGAAAACGACGACTTCATTTTGTCAAAAGTTTTGTGCCAGAAGTTTATTTGTAACTTGATTATTGGAAATCATGTTCCCATAGATTAAAAAAAAAAAAAAGTAACAGAAGGGGCCTGGTGGCTCTGCATTGTCTGCAGCTCTGGTGACGTCCATGTGCTGCCCATGGACCTGGGCCCCAGACCTGGGTTGAAGTGGGGAAATAACCAACGTGAGCAAAAAACTGAAAAAAATCCTTCTTTCCTCTCTCCCTCTCTCTGCCTCCCTGTCTTCTTTCATGCCTGCTTCCTTCCTCTTTAGAAAAAAAGTCATGAAATAATGGTTAGGGACTCAAGTCAGTCGTTGATTAATTTGGTATGTCCAGAGAAGACAGTTTTGTCAAACATTGATAAAATAGGCCAGATCAAGTTCTTTTTTTTGTTTTTTTTAAGGAAGGGTACAGACAGGAAGAGAGGAGGAAGCAGCTTTATTTTATTTGGTTCAGCTTGATTGTTTCCCCAGCCCCGGGTCTTAAACCGTGTCCTTGGGATGTGCATGGACTCTGCCTGGTGAACTGAACCATCAGATGTGCCAGAAAAGGTTCTTCAGTCTAAGATGTACCTAAACCCGTGCCATCTCTGAGAGATGATGTTTCCCATGACCAGTCAGATGCCTTCAGAGAGGTTCCCGCTGCTCGGGGGACCCGCCTGCCTGGGACCTGGGGAGGGCTGCCCCTAGACCTGCTGTGTTGAAGGAGCTAAGATGGGGGCTGAGTTGCTGGAGGACGCAATTGAGGCTGAGATGTGTGCCCTGAGAGCGACAGGCCTCTGCCACAGCACGGTGCACAGAGCCGGGCGCGGACGAGTCTGCGGAGTGAGAGGTGAAGGCTGTCATTGTCAATGCCACGCAGTCGCCAGTCCGAGCCGACCCTGGGCGTAATCACTACCAGTGCCACCTCAACACCGGTGACCACTGAGGGCCCTAGACTCCCCAGGGTCTGTCCCTGGGACCCCCAGTGCAGCACACAGTGAGAGTCGAAAGCACGTGTCAGCCGCTGTTTCTTGCCCAGTCGACTCCCTTTCTGGAAGCAACATGAAGGGCTGGACGAGAGCTCCAGCAGTCTTAGCTGGACAGGCCCCGAGGTCTAACCCGCGTCCCAGGTGGGTTGTTCTGCCCTGTGCGTGAAGGGCTCTCACAGAGCAAGCAGGTGGCAAGCAGCTCCCGGGGGCTGGGGCTGCACGGCTGTGAGGAGGCACTGGGCGGGCACTGCACTCACGGCCTCCCCTCCGTCCCAGAGGGTGGCTCGCGTGCTGTGGAACCAGCTGAACGAGGAGACCCGGGAGCATCACATCACCTGCGTAGAGCTGTTCTACCGGCTGCACTGCCTGGCCCCGACGGCCAGCATCTGCGAGGACATCATCTGCCACGCCCTTCTGGACCCTGACAAGGTGCGCCTTTGCATCCTCGGCAGCAGCCCCCGCAGGCCGTAGACTTCCCCTCCCTGGGGCAGACTGAGCATATCCAGCTGAAGCCCTTCGGGGGCTCGGCGGACCCCTGACGAATACACAGAAGGGTCAGACACTCGGGGTGGAAGGCCTCGGAGCCTGACCTTCAGAGTCCCAAACACACGGCCTGCGTCCATGTCAGACTCACCAGGGAGCTCTGCTCACACCTGAGTGAGTTGTGCAGGAGTTCGGGAAACACGGGTGTCGTGGGCCGTCCTCAAGGAGATAGCATCCCCGTGAGCTCTGGTTCTCCTTGGTGGTCACAGTGGGCCGCTGTCCTGTCGGGCCCCGGGCCTTCATGGGCCTGCGAAGGCCATCACAGACCACAGACCTTGCTGTGACCCTGAATGCAGCTCCCCGAGGCTGGACTTCATTCAGAGTGCGTCTGCGTTAAGTGCGCAAGGACGGAGGGAAAGGGGCCTCCCCCGTCCTGCCCCCACTGGCCCGGAGGCCCCTGCCACTGTCAAACTTCGATCGAGAATGGCATATCCGTGTGGCTCAGGCGGCGGCGGCGGCTCGGGTGCGGCCGTGCAGAGCCCAGGGACCTTGGATTGAGGGGCGCGGGGGACGGGATGGGAACAGAAATAAAAGACAAGCTGTGCGAGGAAAGCACTACTTACTCCTTTTGTTCCCTAATCCAGGGAACAAGACTGGAAGCTCTGTTTAGATTTTCCGTCATCTGGCACCTGACGAGAGAGATCCAAGGCAGTCGGGTTACATCTCACAGCCGCTCCTTTGACAGGTGAGGAGACCTAGAATATTCCTTCATTGCCTCAGGAAGCTGCACGTGATGGGGGAGCTGGGACAGCGAAGCCACCCTTCTCCCATGCGCCGCCCGACTTGAGGTTAGGCGGAGCCTGTGAGTGCCTGGCAGGAATCCTCTTAACCTGGTCCTGCAGAGAGGAAAGTCAGCCTGGTCAGCACCACTGAGGGCTCTAGAACGTCCCCCCAGGGACTGTGTGGGGCCATGAAGTAGTTGGGATCTGAGGGGCAGTAGCTGCCCTGGACACGTGCCGTGTCATCAGCTATGTGCTTCAGATATTGACTTTATTTAGGTACAGTCTATTCCAAGTTGCTTTTATTTTTCAATTGTATGGAAGGAACATTACATCATGACGTTATTCAGGATCAAGGTTCTCGTCACTGCAGAGCAGCCTCTGCATACGCCCCCGGCGGCCCCTTCCGGACTTGCCATCATGTAACTGAAGCTCCTGCCTGATCCGCCCACCTCCACAGTGGGTTTTGAAGATCCTTACATTTGTTTCTGAAGCTTTAAGGGTGGGGCCTGCCTTGCAGCCTTAGATGCTGGCCAGTTCTCATGTCAGGGCCCAGCCTACAGTTGATTTAACCCATTTGAAATGAGGCCTGGGCACTGGGATTTTAGGTCACTACCTCCCTCCACACTGGGCTTGCAGTGTGAAACCAAGATTGAAACCCAGTGTCCTCGTCTGGGGAGGTCCCTCTGAGGGTGCCCCACACACGAGGGCCCCAAACACCCACTTGAGGGTGTGTGTTCCCCACCTCAGGTCCCTGTTCGTCGTGCTGGACAGCCTGACCTGCATGGACGGCGCCATAAGCGCGGCGGCCCAGGGCTGGCTGGTGCGGGCGCTGTCCCTGGGGGACGTGGCACGCATCCTCGAACCCGTGCTCCTGCTCCTGCTGCAGCCCAAGACCCAGAGGACTTCCATCCACTGCCTCAAGCACGAGAACTCAGCGGGTGAGCGTGCCTGCGGGGACAGGCCGGCTGGCGTTGTGCCGGGAGGGAGGCAGGGGCCACCTGCCTAGTGGCTGAAGCCGCTCAGACCCGCTGTGGCCTTGCTGGCTCCCAGCGGCAACTTTGTAAGCTTGCGAGACTTCTGAAGTTTAAGGACCAGACGAGCCAGCCCAGAAATGCTGGCGAGTGGCTCTGTTGTCATCACGCGAGGATAGATGCTGTACATGGAAAAGGAAAATTGCAGTGATCCATGTTCCAGTGAAAATAGCCGAGTCTTGATTCTTTTGCTAGAAAAAGAAAATCAGTTCAAGTGCATCCAAGGTAGATGGATTGTGTACAGGCCAGCGGCCCCTTCACGCGAGGAGCTGCCCTCTGAGGTCTGACAGGGGCCAGGTCGGGGCTGCAGGCTCAGCGTCTCTCCGGCACCCAGTGTGAGTGGCCCTGATGCCGCTGTGCGCATGCGCCCCGAAGCTGTGCTTTATCCATAGTGAAGCTTCAGCTGCCGGGCAAGTGGTTTCCTTTTTGTCAGCGTTTTGAGGTTCCTCCCAGCTGTGCAGTCTGTCACTGGGTAATCAGAAATCAGCCTTTGGATTCTGAGAACTTCCAGATGAATCTTTAACACAAATGGAAGAGAACAGAGGTAGGAAAAAGAGAAAAACAAACCCAACGAGTTCATTCAACTTCAGTCATTACTACTTAGCATGGCTTATGAATGAATAGGACGTCCCTCCCTATGAGTGTGATGACGCCAGTGGGTTTCTTAGTGAGGTTTACACGCTTTGAGTTGGCTTGTTCTGCTCACTGCTTGCAAATATTCCGTGTTTGTCTCAGTCTTAGCTTACTGAGCAAAGTAGCGTAACACCTAACTAGCAAAGATTTCTGAGCTGGCGCTCTGTCTTTACAAGTTTCCTACAACCGTACCTTCCAGCTGGCCTTTAACAAGGGCAGCTGCCTGCCTTCTCAGAGAAGAAACGTTTATAGCCCACATCGTAAGAAAGTAAATTCAAAGACATGAGGCCAAGCAAACACCTTCTTAAAAGTTTGACCATCCCTTATGGCAGCCTCATGTTTTAGTATTTTTTGTTTGTTTGAAGAAGAAAGCTTTTACTCCACGGCAGACTGGGCTTTAAGTCTACACTTCCTGCTGCTTCTCTAGTGGATGTTTTCTTCTTCCTTCCTAAGAGAGCATCTTCCCCCGGCCACTGTGTGCATTCAGCTCTTCATCTCTCTATTCTCTGCTTCTGCCTCGTTTCCTGATCTCACACAGTGTCCGTGGAACCCATTTGTTGAAAGCTGAGTGTTGTAAGTGTTTGACAGAACCAGAGATTCTGGCTTTCCCTCCTTTTCAAAAAGACCAGAGTTTTGCTGAAGCGCTGTGTATTTTCTTACAGAAGTACAGGTTGTTAGGGTCAGCGTTCGTCCTCCCAAGAAAACGCACACACATTTCAGTCGACAATGCAAGAGCAAAAGGAAACTTTATTTCTAGCTAGCTGGGGTCTGAGCCTCGTCCAGCACAGTGGAGTCAGACAAAGACCCCGGGCTTTGTCTCAGCAGGGTTTTTATAGCAAAGGTTACAGAGCAAGGGATTAGTTAACAATTCCAGACCTTGAAGCATTCACGTATTTAGTATCTTTTGGCCCCAGGTTTCGGGTGTGTCTTCTCTAAGGAATTTGTAGTTTCAGGGCCAGAAACGAAACTTAATCCAGGGTTCTTATTTCAGGAAGCGAAACTCAGGCCTATAGCTGTTTCTGTCCGGAGCCTGTCATGGCAGTGATCCAGCTCCTACATTCTCCCCTTTTCTTTAACCTTATATTGAGGATTCTTCCTCAACATTGTCGTTTTTTTTCCCTTTTTCTTTCCTCTAGGGCCTGGTATTGTTGTCTTAGGACCATTAACTGCACAGTATTAAGCCTCCTTTTGGTGAATGTTAACAACCTGTTTAGGATACATGGTCCAAAGGTTAAGATTAGTAGGAGTATGATTAAGGGTCCCACAAGGGTTGATATGAGAGTGGTCAATCAAGGGGAACTGTTAAACTATGATTGAAACCAATTTTCCTGTTGTTCCCTTTCTCGCTTTCTTTTTGCTAGTCCTTCCCTTAATTGTGCCATTGATTCCCGCAACATTCCAGTGTGATCAGCATAGAAGCAGCATTCCTCTTTCAGGGCACCACAGAGTCCTCCTTGTTGGAGGAAAATTAAATCTAAACCTCTCCTATTTTGCAATACTACCTCGGAGAGAGACACTATTGATTTTTCTAAATTAGTGATAGATTGTTCTATCTTAGATATATCTTCATCTACTGCCGCTTGAAGGGCTGTTAATCCAGTATGTTGAGTTGCAAGGGATGCAATCCCAGTTCCTGCCCCTGTCAAGCCTAATCCTGTGAGCATTGCTACAGTCAGGGTGACAGGTTCTCTATGCGCACGGTAGCGGGTTGTTTGTTGTTCCCAATGTGAGTACATATAGTCATCAGAGTGATAAAGTACTCTAGGGTACATTGAAACCATCATACAAAACTCCCTTGACACATTGAACACTTGTAAGCTGAGGCAGGGAGTCAGTCCTATTTGTGAGCAAAGCCACCAGCCACCTTCACTAGGAATGGCCCATTTGTGGGAACTATTGGTCTTATACCTCTGAGCACATAAGTGCTGTTGCTCTTCTGGCACAGTTCCTATACATCCTCCCCTGCCTGACACTTGTATGTTTAGTCCCACCTTATGGTTGTTCCATTGACATCCTTCTGGGACGTCTTGGCCAGTGATATTGACTGTGCCGTTGAGGCCCATAGCCTCGTAAAAAGGAGGCCTTACATCATAACAGAGCCAGCAGGAGGAAGTGATACTGGGGTTAGTGATGTTGAGGGTATCATAGGTGGATTGTAACAAGGCCCATAGTGGGTCCTGATCCGTTCCCACAGTTGGTGTTAGGGAATGGTCAGGTGATGTGACTATCGGGGTTGGCTTTGATGATTGGTCCCCTTGACCCGAATATGGGGACCCCTTTTTGGTTCTGTTGAGTGGGGTTTCTAGAACTTTGTTTGGCCCTATTGATCTGCTCTGGGTGACCTTGTACCTTTGAATGGTGAACATTCCTCCCCTATCCCTTCCTGTCTCATAATTTCTCACCCCCCAGGTCTTTCCAAAGGTCCATGCTCTATCTTGGGGATTAGTTACATTAATGACCACTCGGTTACATACAGGCTTGCCCCCTGTCCCATAGTGGGTAGTCTCCTCCCAGGCTCCCTCAGTGGGCGTCTGATGTGCAATCCCTGAGGCCCCCAGTCTACCTTTATATATGGATCAGTCCCTCCGGCTCCTTTCCATTGAGGAGCGATCGTTTCGCATCCCCAATAAGCACAATAATAGTGATTAGGACTATTGCAACATGACGGTCCGGAGACCGGGCACATGTAAAACATCACCTCATTTAAGCAAGTTTGCGTTCGAGTCAAAAAGCATAGTTGGGTCATGAAGGAGGGTGGTCCCTCCTGTGTCTATTCGCTCACCACATGTCCATCCTCAGATCGTCGGAGCTGCCATTTGTATGGTCGGTGGTCGTTGGTTCCTGTCGTGGTCGCAGCGATTGTCCTTAGAGTGAGTCCACAGGAGAAGTGTCCTACTCATCTTGGCGGACAAGCTTCAGCTTCAGGGGGTCAGTGGGATGGGTGCGGGCCGTCCAGTGGGCTCGAGCTCGGTCCTCTTCTTCTGGATTAGCCTTTCGTGCATGAGAGTGATGTACCCACGGTCTAATTCCGTCCACTTTGAGGGCTGAGGGGGATACGAGCACGACAACATAAGACCCCTTCCATCTAGGCTCTAATTGTGTCTTTTGACCCAGACCCAATATCCTGGCTTATAGGTATGTATTGGGCTTTGGGATTTATTTCTGTCTTCATATAATGCCCTTAAGGTGGGCCATATGTCTTGTTGTACCTCTTGCAGAGCCCTTATTGCTTTTATCAGTTCCGGCGGGCCCTGAAAGGGACTCGTAATGGAGGGGTTTGGGTATGTCGGAGGAGGGGCCCCATATAGGATTTCAAAGGGTGTCAGGTTCAGTGCATAAGGGGTGTTACAAGCCCGAAATATGGCGTACGGAAGGAGCGTCACCCAGTCTCCGCCAGTCTCTATTGCCAGTTTAGTAAGGGTCTCCTTTAATGTTCTATTCATTCTTTCTCTCTGCCCGGAACTCTGGGGGTTATATTCACAGTGCAATTTCCAATCTGTCCCCATTGCTCGGGCTAGCCCCTGGATGACATGACTGACAAAGGATGGCCCGTTATCTGACCTGATCATTTGTGGTACCCCATAACGGGGCACAATCTCTTCCAATAGTATCTTAGTAACTGTCAGGGCTGTCTCCCTCTTCGTAGGAAAAGCCTCCACCCATCCTGAGAAGGTGTCCACCATGACCAGCAAGTATCTATAGCCATACTTTCCTGGTTTTACCTCTGTGAAATCTATCTCCCATGTCCGTCCCGGCCTCCTCCCTCTCTCCCTTGTACCTGTATGTTGGCCCATCTGTTTTCCTGGTTTCATAACCTGGCAGGCTTGGCAATTTGCCACCGTCTGGCGGACGGCTCCCGGCAGATGGCGAAAGCGAAGGCCGGCAGATTCCATTAGGGCGATCATCTTTTTCTCTCCCAGGTGCGTGGTCCGGTGCAAGTGTAAGATGAAATGTTTCCCCAAAGTCTCAGGCAACAGGAGTTTTCCCTCCGGATCCCGACACCAGTTGTCCTCATCTTTTGTTGCCTTAACCTTGTCCTCAATCCATTTTTGGTCTTCAGGCGAGTATGCAGGTACGGTGGGGAGTACATCCATCCCAGGTGGTGGCATATTCAGGGTTAGGGTCGTGGTTCTTTCAGGCTCAGGGTCTGTTGACCCTGACAACGCGGCTGCCTTGGCCGCAGCATCAGCATATCGGTTGCCGGCCGCCTCCAGGCTGTTCCCCTTCTGATGCCCCGGTGTATGTACTATCGCTATTGCTTGGGGTTCCTGCACGGCGGCCAGTAGTCTCAGGATCTCTGGCTTATTTCTTATCTCTTGCCCTTTGACAGTAATGAACCCCGTTCACGATATAGGGCACCATGCACATGGACAGTACCAAATGCATATCTGCTGTCTGTATACACTGTCAGTCTTTCCATTTTAGCCAACTCCAGGGCTTTTGCCAGGGCTGTCAATTCCGCCCTGTGGGCCGACGTGCCCGTGGGCAACCCTTGTGACCAAATGATTTGTCCGTCCTTATCAACCACCGCCGCCCCTGCGTACCTGCGCCCATTGAGTACAAAACTGCTGCCGTCCGTGAACCACATGAGGTCGCTGTTGAGCAGCGGCTGATCCCTCAGGTCTTTTCGTACTGAGACGACATCTGCCAGTATCTCCGAGTAATCATGCAGGAGAGTCTCCAGGTCTGGAGTAGGCAGCAGGGTGGCGGGGCTGAGAGTCACCGGGTTATCGAATCGAACTCTGGGACTGTCTAACAGAAGTCCTTGATAATGCGTTAGTCGGGCGTTCGAGAACCATTTTCCTGGGGGTTGTTTTAGTATCCCCTCTATGGTATGGGGTGTAGTGATAGCCAAGTGCTGACCAAATGTTAGTTTATCTGCGTCTCGCGCCGGGAGTGCGGTTGCGGCTATGATCCTGAGGCATGGGGGCCATCCAGCAGCCACGGGGTCTAGCTTTTTAGACAAGTAGGCCACTGGTCTGCGCCAAGGTCCCGAAGTCGGAGTCAGCACTCCCTTTGCTATTCCTTTCTCCTCATCCACAAACAGGTGGAAGGGTTTCATGGGGTCCGGTAGGGCCAAGGCGGGCGCCTCCAATAGGGCCTTTCGTAGGAGCTGAAATGCCCTATTCATTTCGGGGGTCCAACTCCAGGTTTTGGTCTCCTTGCCACCCTCATATGAGGGTTTGGCAATTTCAGCGAATCCCGGTATCCACAGCCTGCAGTAGCCCATGGACCCCAGGAATTCTCGAACCGCCCTTGGTCCCGTGGGAGTGGGGAGGCTTAATACAGTTCTTTTCATGGCTTGAGTCAGCCGTCGGCTCCCCTCTCTCAGTTTATATCCCAGGTAAGTTATTTCCCTTTTACAGATCTGAGCCTTCTTTGCATTGGCCCTGTAACCGAGAGTCCCCAGAGCACATAACAGATCTTCCGTCCCCTGTAGGCACGACTCCTGTGAGGGAGCTGCTAACAGTAGGTCATCCACACATTGCAGCAGGGTGAGCTCCGGATGCGAAGCTCGGTACTCACTCAGGTCTTCGCTCAAGGCCTCGTTGAACAGGGTTGGCGAGTGTTTGAACCCTTGTGGCAGTCGTGCCCATGTCAGCTGTCCGGAGGTCCTGGTCTCCTCATCGTACCATTCAAAAGCAAATATTGGTTGGCTCTTAGGGGCTATGGGTAAACTAAAGAAAGCATCTTTTAAGTCTAGAGTGGTGTACCAGTGTCTATCAGGAGGCAAGTTACTCAGCAGCGTGTACGGGTCAGGGACCATGGGATGAATGTCTTCTACCCGTCGGTTGATTTCCCTGAGGTCTTGCACGGGCCTATAATCATTTCCCCCCGGCTTTTTAACTGGTAACAGAGGAGTATTCCAAGGGGAGTGGCAGCGCTGCAAAATGCCTGCCTTTAGTAATCTTTCAATGTGAGGGGCTATGCCCAGGCGTGCTTCTTGAGACATGGGATACTGGTGAACCCGAATAGGCTGTGTCCCTGGCTTAAGTTCTATTAGAAGGGGGGCCCGATGCACGGCCAGGCCGACCCCAGCACTTTCGGCCCAGGACCCCGGGAAGTCTTGTAGCCAATCCTGCATATCAGGAGGGATCTGTGAGGAAATGGGCTCCTGATATAGGCGGTATTCATCCTCCAGCCCTATTGTCAGGACCTGTATGGGGTTATTTCCCCGTCTGTCACTCTTATTCCTTGATCTTCAAAGTAAATGCGAGCCTTCAACCTGGTCAGAAGGTCCCTCCCTAGTAGAGGAGCTGGGCATCCCGGTATCACCAGGAATGAGTGGGTTACTTGTCGGGTTCCCGAGTCTACCTTCCGACTTGTGGTCCACCGGTCAGGCTTGGTCCCGGCGGCTCCCTGCACCCAGCTGGTTTTGGCTCTCAGAGGCCCTTTATCTGCAGTTACAACCGAAAATTGTGCTCCTGTGTCCACCATGAACCCCAGAGATTCCCCCTCCACCTTAAGTTTTACCCAGGACTCAGGGAGGGGTGCCGAGTCCTGTCGCCTTCAGTCGCTGTCACTGTCATTCCCAGCTACAAACACGCGGGTCTGTGGGGTTTCTCTCTTTCCTTTGCGATTCTCCTTTTTCTTGGAGCACTTGTTCTTCCAATGTCCTTTTTCCTTACAGTAGGCGCATTGGTCCTTTTCCAGCTTAGGCTTGCCAGCCTGCCAGGGCTTTCCCTCATTTCCAAAGTTTTCTATTCCCCGGTCCCTCCCTAGTTCCTGCATAAACGATCCTAGCTAGTTCCCTTTGTGTCCTCTTACTCTCTTTGGCTTGATATTCTCTATCCTCCCTCCGGATCCTTTCTTCCTTTTCCTCTGGCGTCTCCCTTTTATTATAAACTTTCTCCGCTATTCTGAGTAAGTCCTGAATTGCCCCTGTCCCCAGGTTTTCTACTGTCTGTAGCTTCCTTTGGATATCAGGGGCCGCCTGATTAACAAAAGCTAGAATGACCGCCTTCGTCTCCTCTGCCTGGGGGTCCATGGGACTATATTGCCTGAAAGCCTCTAATATTCTCTCCAAAAAGGAGCCTGGGCTCTCATTGGGTTTCTGCCGGACTAAGTTTACCTTGGCCAAATTGGTGGGCTTTCGAGCCGCCGCTCGGAGACCGGCCATCAGAGTCTGGCGGTGAACTCGGAGACGCTCCCTACCTTCCGCGCGATCAAAATCCCAGTTGGGGCGGATCAACGGGAATCCCTCCTCGATGAGGTGGGGTTGTGTAGTGGGCCGTCCGTCATCTCCCGGAAGGACCTTTCGGGCCTCCGCCAAGATCCTATCTCTCTCCTCGGTGGTGAAGAGAACCTTCAGGAGCTGCTGACAGTCGTCCCACGTGGGGTTGTGGGTAAACAGAATAGAATCCACCAAGTCTATCAGGGCTGTGGGTTTCTCAGAGAAAGGGGGATTCTGTGTTTTCCAGTTGTACAAGTTGCTGAAAGAAAACGGCCAATATTGATAGGTTCGTTCCCCATTTTCCCCGACAGGACCCACGGCGTGGAGAGGGAAAGCCTGAACAGATGGGCGGTGGGGTTTGCCGGGTCGACGACCTGGTGAGATCGAGTTCCAAAGGCTGGCCCCAACCTGGAGACACTTGGCTGAAGGGTTACTTCAGTGGAGACGCCTGGCATCTGGTTGGTCTCCAGTGGGGCCATGGGGGCCTGCGGGGGAGAAGGGGCCTGGGCAGGGACTTAGGGTGGCGGGGTTTCTGTGTCCAGGTCAACGGGACTTGGGAACGATCCTGCATCTTGAAGAACCTTAGAGTCAGACTTCGGGAGTGGCTTTTCACAGTCTTCGCAAAAGTGCACTGCCATGATTTTAGGACCTGGATTTGAGGATAGGAAAGGTTTTAGCCAAGGGAGGGGGGCGTTCTGTACCATATCTTGCCAAACTAGGATATAGGGAAATTGATCCGGATACCCATGTTGAGTGGTAAGGAGAGTTTTCTTCCTGACCTTGGCAATTGTGCCAAGGTCGAAGGTTCCCTCCGGAGGCCATCTGACTCCGAGGTTAGGCCATTCTGCAGAACAAAAGATCATTAATCTCTTTTTCTTGATGTCCAAAGACAAGTCGTCTCCTCTCCTTCTGACATCTGAGAAATGGTCAACAAAGAGAGAAAGTGGACCACTCTGTCCCTGACCCATAATAACAGACCACGACAACAGAGACAATGACAACGACAGACAATGTTCGGCTGATCTAACCCAAAAACAAATACCAGAAACAGATTTTCTTACCCGAGGGACAGTGGGGACGTCTCCCACACTCCCTAACCAGGCACCGTGCTAGATGTGTCCACCTAGGTGTCCTGGCCCCAGAATTTGGGCCCCTAGATTGGTCCTATCGAGCAGCGTGCTATCTGATTAAGTCCCTTTGTCGTCTGAGAATGCATGCGGTTTATTCCAGAAGGGAGGGGATCGATCCCGGACGAGCCCCCAAATGTTAGGGTCAGCGTTCGTCCTCCCAAGAAAACGCACACACATTTCAGCCGACAATGCAAGAGCAAAAGGAAACTTTATTTCCAGCTAGCTGGGGTCTGAGCCTCGTCCAGCACAGTGGAGTCAGACAAAGACCCCGGGCTTTGTCTCAGCAGGGTTTTTATAACCAAGGTTGCAGAGCAAGGGATTAGTTACAATTCCAGACCTTGAAGCATTCACGTATTTAGTATCTTTTGGCCCCAGGTTTCGGTTATGTCTTCTCTAAGGAATTTGTAGTTTCAGGGCCAGAAACGAAACTTAATCCAGGGTTCTTATTTCAGGAAGCGAAACTCAGGCCTATAGCTGTTTCTGTCCGGAGCCTGTCATGGCGGTGATCCGGCTCCTACAAGGTGTGCTTACGGTAAACACTGGAATACTAAGGCAGTCTGGACAAGCGAGGGCGGTGGTGCCGGGTGACGGAGGGCAGTCTGACTGCTGACAGTGTGGCGGGTGTCCTTGGGGACCCTTCTCGTGGCTGCATTTTGTAGCTAGTCTCCCTAGAGGAGCTCCTTCTAAACCCCCGGGTCAGCGATTTTTTTACTTGCTCCCTCTCTGCTCTTTCACACCCCGCCCAGGAGCTGTGGCATGCACACGCTGTGCGTGTCTCGTTTGCTTTCCCGATGATGTTTCTGTGAATGCCCTTCCCGCTTCGAAACCCCCCTGCTGACGCTTCTGTACAACACATTTCCTGAAAGGAAAGCTCCCAGGACAAAATACGTTTTTTGCTCTCTCCCCAAAAATCGTATAAATATTTTCTATGACACCATGACTAAGCTCTTCGAGTCCATGAATGTTTAAAAGGTCTGTTTACTTTCCTTGTCTGTCTGCTGTCCATAATGTAATTAAAACTTGTGCGTTCATGGGGAAATTTTATTAATATTCTTTGTATTTTTTTAATTCAACAAATTTTTAAAGGAAAGGTACGGGCAAGAATGAAAGTGAGCAGGCAGACAGGGAGAGAGAGGAGGAAGAACAATTTCATTTTTAAAAATTTATTTTTATTGTAATTATTCTAAACATTAAAATAACTTCCTATGTCTAGGTTCCCCATTTCAACACACCCTGCCCTCCACCACATCACCAAGTGTTCTTCCCCAGAGCCTCAGTTCTGTTGCAAATGTTTCAGGGTTGGTTATGTTTCATCTGTTCCTTTGTTTTGTCTCTTCATGTTCCACTTATGAGAGGTCATCTGGTATCTGTGTTTTCTTCTTCTGACTTGTTTCACTGAGCATCATCCCCTCTGATTCCCTCCATGTTGATTCACATGACAGGGTTTCATCTCTTCTCAGGGCTGTGTAGTATTTCATTGTGTGTATGGACCACATCTTCTTTATCCATCATCTGATATTTGGCATTAAGGTAGTTTCCAGTTCTTAGCTATTGTGAACAGGGCCGCAATAAACATGGGGATACATACATCTCTGCGGATGGGGGCGGATGGGGGATTTTGTATCTTTTGGGTGGATGCCCAGAAGTGGAATGGTGGGATCATATGGGATTTCCATCTTCAGTTTTTTGAGGAATCTCCAGACTGTTCTCCATAGGGGCTGCACCAGTTTGCACTCCCACCAGTAGAGAAGCACTTTATTTAAGTGCTCATCTTGGTGGTGCCCCCCTCAACTCCCAGCCCTGGATCTTTGAGGTATGTGGATCACACCAGCTGGAGGCAGTGGACTTAGCTGCTAAATCACCGGGGTACTCCAAGGAATTTTATTAATACTGATGTTTTCTCTCTGGCTTTAAGACTAAGGGCACTTAGAACCCACTCACCACAGGGACCGCTCTGTTCTGAAGTCGCTGTCATCTTGTCATTTCTAGCAGACTTGCATCGCTGGTTTCACAGGAAGAAAGCGTCTTCCAGAGAGGCGGGCAGTGCGCCTGAGCTCCAGGAAGGCAGCTTGGAAGACAGCCTTCCCCTGAGCCAGTTCACCGCTGTGGACCGGGAAGCCATCTGGGCCGAGGTGGAGAAGGAGCCGGAGGCCTGCCTGCAGGGAGGTGAGCTGAGCGAGGAGGACCCTCCCTCTGACCCCGACCTCCCCGAGGACAGCAGCGAGCACACGGAGTCGGCGGACGCCAGCTGGGCCCACACGGACAGCGAGAACACGTCCTCCTTCTCCTCCCCGTCGCACGAGGCACAGGAGCTGAGTCCCCCGGACAGCTGCTGCGCCCCCATCCCCGTGGGCGCCAGGGGTCCCCCCAAGAACGGGGCCTTGCTGGTGACCTTGCAGGCGGACGACCACAAGTCCGACGCCAAGTTAAGCCTGAGCCGCGTGGACTCGGACAAGACCCAGGCTTCCGAGTCCTTCTCCAGCGACGAGGAGGCCGACCTGGAGCTGCAGGCCCTCGCGTCGTCCCGGCTGCGGCGGCGGCGGCAGGAGCGGCGGGAGACGCTGGAGGCGCTGTTCAAGCACATCCTGCTCTACCTGCAGCCCTACGACGCGCGCCGCGCGCTCTACGCCCTGTCGGTGCTGGAGGCCGTGCTCAAGGCCAACCCCCGGGAGTTCGTGGAGGCCGTGTCCCGCACCAGCATGGACACCAGCTCCACCGCGCACCTCAACCTCATCTCCAACCTCCTCGCCCGCCACCAGGAGGCCCTGGTGGGCCAGAGCTTCTACGGGAAGCTGCCGACGCCAGCTGCCAACACGTGCCCCCACTCTCTGCTGATTGAGCTCCTCACCTACCTGTGCCTGAGCTTCCTCCGTAGCTACTACCCCTGCCACCTGCAGGTGGCCCACCGCGACATCCTCGGCAACCGGGACGTCCAGGTCAAGAGCGTGGAGGTGCTGATTCGGCTCATGACGCAGCTGGTGGCCGTGGCCAAGTCCGCCGAAGGGAAGAACGTGGACTTCATCCCCAGCTTGCTGCAAAGGTGCCGAGTGCAGGAGTTCGTGCTGCTGTCGCTGTCAGCGTCCATGCACACGAGTCAGAAGCGCTACGGGCTGGCCACCGCCGGGCGCGGCAGGGCCCCGCAGGACGACAGCCTCTTTGAGGAGCGTCTCATCAACCTGGGCCAGGACCAGATCTGGAGCGAGCACCCGCTGCAGATCGAGCTGCTGAAGCTCCTGCAGGTGCTGATGGTCTTGGAGCACCACCTGGGCCAGGGCCAGGAGGAGGCGGAGCGTCAGCCCGACCTGTGCCGGGAGTGGCGCCGAGCCCTGAACTTCCAGCAGGCCATCAGCGCCGTGCAGTATGTGAGGCCCCACCCGCTCACCTCTCAGGGGCTGCTGGTGGCCGCGGTGGTGCGCGGGCTGCAGCCCGCCTACGGCTACGGCATGCACCCGGCCTGGGTCAGCCTGGTGACGCAGTCACTGCCGTACTTCGGGAAGTCCCTGGGCTGGACCGTGACTCCCTTCGTTGTCCAGATTTGCAAAAACTTGGACGAGCTGGTCAAGCAGTATGAAAGCGAGTCCGTGAAGCTCTCTGCCAGGTGCGCTGAGCCCTGTGATGTGCGCTCGTGCTCTCGGGACAGGTTTTGAAATGAATGGCTTATTGCCAGTGGGAGGGAGGATCCTTTCAGCTTAATCAGGACCTTATTTAGGGTTGTCAAGAGGGCGAACAAGGCACTAGATGTTCAGATCCCTTTTTTTTTTTTTTTTCAAGTGGAAGGCAGATATGAAGGGAGGTAGAAGGAGAGAGGAGGCGGAAGCATTTTATTAATTTAGTTTTTCATTTTCACTGTTCATGTCACCCTTCCTGAACCATGAACCCAGGTCTTGGGCTAAATGCGAACTGCGCCCTAGCCACAGGCTTAACACCTGAGCCATCAGGGCATGCCCAGACCCTTTCTCTCCTTTTTTTTTTTTTTTTTAAAGGAGAGGTGCAGGCAGGATTGAAGGCAAGCAGAGGCAGGCAGGAAGAGAGGAGGAGAAAGCACTTTATTTTGTTGTTCATCTTGGTTGCTCCTGCTGGCTATGGGACGCAACCCTGGATTCTTGAGATGTGTGTGGACTGCGCCCAAGCAGAGACAGTGAACTTACCCACTCAGCCACCAGGGCCCACCTGCCCCTTTCTTTTTAATTCCAGCCAGCCACCCAGACTTGCTCAGAATTGTAGGACAGCTCAGTCACTTACCATTATATTTTCAAAACAAAAATTGAAAGATGAATCACCTTCAGGGAAATCCTAAGACATTCCAAAACATTTTTCAAAAGTGACTGAATGTAAAAGGAGGCTGTCGTTCTTACAACACAGTTTCATTATGGGAAACCCAGTAGATTGGCATCTCTGCTTTCGATGTCCACCAATAGGATCAAAAGCCTTTATGGCCCCGTTCTTAAAAATTCTCAAAATCAGTTTCTCCTTCTTCCCCAAAGCACGACCTCCAGGAGGGAACACATTTCTCCGGACTACCCACTCACACTTTTGGAGGGTCTTACCACCATTAGTCACTTTTGTCTTTTGGAACAGCCCAATTCAAACAAGAAGGTAAATTGGTTTTTCCCTCAGTTTTCGGGTATTGTTTTCTCTTCTTTGGGTTAAGAAATGGATGCCTGTAAGCTATGCAAATGTGTATGCAAGTGATGCAAAAATGTGTGCAGATGTGTGCAAGTGTGTGTACTTCATGCAGACGTGGGTTTTCTGTCTTGCTGGCTGTCCCTGTGAACTCTCACAGCCTTTGTCCATTGTTTCATCCATAACCATATGGATGTAAAGCCATTTGCTTGATTTCAGGCTCATGTTAATCTTCCCTCCATGTCTGTTTTCATTCATCTCATGATATGTATGAAACCTGTGTTGGAGGATATTTTAGCTTTGGTTGCTCCTCCCCGTCTAACGCATCTCATGCTTTAGTTATTGAAACAGTGTGTGATATGCCTGACCGACGTCCCTCTTTGAAAGAAAGCCAGGAGTTAGGCGAGGGAACAGTGCTGCTTCCAGACCCCCACACGTGGGGCTTGCTCAGAGGGGCCTGCAGCCCCCATGGTGTCCCTCCGGCCCCGCTGTCCGGCGAAGGGAGCCGGGAGCCGGGGCTGCCAGGGAGCCGGGGCTCATTGGTTCTTTTCCCTCTCTAGATCACAGCTGTAAGTGATCCCGCCAACTTAAAAAATGCCAAGAACGCCATTCTGGAAGAGCTGCCTCGTGTCGTCAATACCATGGGCCTTCTCTGGAGCGTGCTCCGAAGGGAGGAGATGCAGAGGAGACCGGCTGACCTCCTGGAAACCACGAAGGGGTCCTCTTCCGTTTACTTTAAAACCACCAAGGTGAGAGGCTGGTGTGATGACTTTCCTGGCTTTGTCCCTCCCCTCATGGACACCCCAGGAATACCTGGTTCGCACTCAAACGTGATTTGCTCAGTGGAACCCACCTTGGAATGAGCTGGCAGTAGACGTCTCCAATAAGTCTCCCAGTCATGGGAAGAAAGGCTTTGTAAGAGGTTTCCAGCCTCTTTTCTCCTTTATTTTTTTACTTTTTGAAGAGGAACGGGGAGTGCCCTGCTGGTGGAGCGACTTAGTCCATGGCCTCTGGCTGGCATAGTCCACACGCATCCCAGGGACCCCATTCATGTTCACACCAGGGGTCCGGGGGACAACCAGGATGAACAACGAAATAAATAAATGCTTCTTCCTTCTCTTTCTCCCTGCCTGCCTGCCTACTTTCATTTTTGCCTGCACCTTCCCTTTAAAAAAATAGAAAGGAGAAGGAGGAAGCATTTGTATTTATTTGGAGGGGTTTTTGTTTTTTTGTTTTTTTTGGTTCCTGACCTTGGGCTTTACCTGGTCTGCATCCCAGGTACTGGCTTAGCACCGGAGCCACCTGGGCACACCTTTTTTCTTTTTCTTTTTTTGTTATCTACAAATAGTCTCTTGGGCATCTGTCTGTTTTCCTTTTAGTGAATCCTTGGATCTGGGCAGTTGTGGGTGTCAGGTGTGTCTAAATTCATTAACCAGAGGCTCACCACCCAGAACATGTCTCCTCTGTCCTTAGGTTCTCACAGTCTCTGCCTGGGAAGCAGCAGGCTCGTGACTGAGTCCGGTCACCCAATCGTGTGGCTGAGTCTCTGGGGCTCCTGGGCCCCCAAGGCCTCCCCAGGCATCTAGGCTGAGCAGAGTGGGGCAGAGGTTCCATCGCCTGCCCAGCAATCCGTTGGCCACTCTGTGCAGCTGCTCTCTCAGCTGGAGGCCCTCAGGTTTCTTAGCAGAAGTGGTCCTCCCTCAGGGACGGGACTGTGCCGATGCGACGCGACGCGGCAGGTAGTGCCGGGGCGCAGAGTGTGCGCACTTCGCCCTGATCGCACTTCTGATACGCTGACGCTGGCTTTAAATCCGGGCAGTCTGATCCCTGGGTCAGTGTGCTCTTCGGTATGATGATGCGCAGGCTTCTGGAGTGTTCTCTCAGTTCTATGGGTGCTCTCCAAGCAAAGTCAGCTGTGTTTCAGGCCACCACAGGAGCCGCTGAAAGCCCAAGTCTGCCATAAAAGTGGTTCAGAAACCCTGGGCCTCAGTGTCCTCTCTGTAAAGTGAGTCTGCGCACTGGTGGGCAGGTTCACTTGATGGCAGAAGACTGAGGAGCACTTTCCTCCAAGCCCTCGAAGGACCCGAGTTCTTGGGCTGGGACCCCGGGATTCTCGCTAGAGCAGAGACCAGGGAAGGGTGGAGCAGAGGTGTCTCACCGTGCTCAGGTGTGTCCAGTGTGAGACCAAACAGCAGTGGGGCCAGAGTGGCTTTCAGTAGATTCACTTATTCGAGCTGACCACTGTGTCCCAGGCCTGTCTATGAGCCGGAGAACAGGACGAGCAAATGGCTGCTCTCAGGTCAGACACCCAGTTCCCCGCCTTCTGATGTGAGTCCTGCAATGACAGTGTGTGGCCGAGAAACCTGACCTTGTCCGCAGTGGACGGAAGCCTTGGGCAGAGTGGCTGAGCTGAGAACCCAGCTTTGACGAGGCGGGGGTGTCAGAGGCCAGAGATGGAGGAAGTAGCAGGCGCATTTCAGAAGCAGAAAAGTCCAGTGGAGCAGCAAATGGGCGGGGCGTGGGGGGCTCTCCGGGGCCACATGGTGGGATTACATTAAATAATAAAAATCGCAGCACTGATTTCTGGAGTTGGAAAAATATCTCTCCTAATGAATGTTATATTTTCCTGGGCTGATGGGACAGGCTGGTACTGGGGGTGCCTCAGGAGGGGAGCAGAGCCCACCACCCCGTTCCTTTTCTCTCTGCCTTGGCGGCTTCCTGCCAGCCTTGCCCTGCTCTAGGTGACTGTAGGGTGGGATTCCCAAGAGTCTTCCTGCTCAGCTGCGCTGGCCGGCTGTCCCCTGGGCCACCCACCATGTGTCACATGCTGTCACCCATCCAAGTCCTCAGGAGGAGCTCAGGTGCCCCTGCTTCCCAGGACCGGTGCCGGGCAGGGTGCGGCCCAGCTCCCCGTGTCGGCAGGCAGTGTGGCCAAGGCTCGAGCCGCCGCGGCCCCGGTTCGACTGCTTTAATGCTCCCTTGTCGCATCTTCTAGACCATGCGACAAAAAGTCCTGGAGTACTTGAACCCCTTGGCAGCCCAGCTCGGGGTGCCGCTAATGGCCGCGGTCGCAGCCGTGTGGAGCAGAAAGGAAGTCAGGCGTCACGGCCAGATCAAGGTAGGTTCACAGCGACCGCGGCGGCTGCTTTGCTCTGATAGAGATGCCGGTCGTGGCGGTCACTGGTGATGTCAGAGGCCGGCGTGGCCTGCGGAAGTCTTGCCGCTGCCTGCGGACGCAGCTGTCCCCTCACGGTGTTTGCTGATCTTTCTGCGGTGAGTGCAGCGTGCTTCCTCCTCACCTCGTTTCTGGAATAACTCTCGTTACATACGTATATAAATATATACTGCACAGAGATTTTAAAAAATAAAAGCACACCCAGGGGAGCATAAGAATAGGTCATTAAGGCGGCTCAGGCTCTGCCAGCGCTGGGTGGAGGCTTGTAAAGCCTTGGGTTTGAGACCTGGGATGGGGAGACCCAACCAAGACAGATAAATGCAAGTATTCCTTCCCCGCTTCCTTCCTCGAAATGCTGCTTCTCCTCTCCCTTCCTCGCTTAAAAAAAAGAATAGTTCGTTATCCCACCTGTGAGGACCCCTGTGGGCCCATCCCAGGTTGTGGTAACATTTTGGAGCTTTCTTTAAAAAATCATTTTTTAAAAAAGGCCGCTTTTTAAAGGGCAGCGTTCGGTTCCCAGCAGAGAGAGAGGACGGTGCAGAGAGTTCCCGTGTAGAGCCCCTCATGCTCGGCCTCCCCGACTCCCAGCACCGTTATCAGGCGGCTCCTTTCTTATGTCACCGGACCTTCACGGACACGTCGTCACCCAGGTCTGTGATTGGTGATAGCCTTCACGTATGAAGATAATACTTGTCCGTGATGAGAAAGAAGATTGGACTCGTCGGATTCCTGCACCCACGCCTCAGTCTGCATGTCACCTTTTCTTTATCCACTGACGGCCCCCTCGGGAGGCCACCGCGGGTGGCTCCCTCTTTCGGTGAAACGAACACAGCTTTGATTTCCTCTCTCGACCTCAGGTCCTTCCTCAGGGTCTGTTCTGCCCTTGGACATCTTCTCAGGGCCCAGCATGGGCCGCTGTTCTCTGAAGCCAGAGCACTTGGTGGCCTGGCTGCCTTGCCCAGCACCGTGGGGCCCTGCCCTGGTGATAAGCCCTGAGGGGGTCTTTCCAGGTGCGCGTGACCGACCGCATTCTGCAGACCTCCACCATCTAATCCATCCGGGGATTCTTTCCTGCCAGGTCCATTTGGCAAGAGTCCACTTAATCTGCATAGTATCCTCGTCCTTGGGGGGCCCTTTCCCGATGCCCACCGTTCCCTTCCCTGAAGTCTGCTTTGAAAGTGCCCTGTCCTATGACTGTACCTATGCCAGCGCCTCCCACTGACTGCAATTTCTCTTCCTGATTCGTGTCCGATGTTGGTCCCATCTTCTCCCTGTGAGCGTTAACGGACTTGTTAACGTTTTAAGAGGCAGGCAGGCAGCAGATGGGAAGAAGAGAGAAGAGGAGGAAGCATCTTATTTAGTTAGCTATCCCGGCATCCGGGGCTGTATATGGAATGTGCCCCGGCACAGACTTGACCTCAGAGCCACCAGAGTGTGCCTTGAAAGAATGCTTCTCTCCTGGCAGATCGTCCCAGCAGCCAGCGCGTCCCAGCTGACCCTTGTCGACCTGATCTGTGCGCTCAGCGCCCTGCAGCCGGACACGGTGCTGCAGCTGGTGAAGGAGGTGGTGAAGAAGCCGCCGCAGGTCCGCGGGGACGAGGTCAGGAGACGCCACCAGACAAGCGTGCGGCACCCGCAAATCGTCTTTTAAACGGTGTTTGGGAGGGAAGTAGAGGTCTCAGGAGCAACTAGCAATGTGGGGAGGTGTTCCGACTGGTGCGGGGGACCGCATGTCCTGGGGCCCCGAGGCTCTGTGCTCCGGTTGCAAGACAGGCGCCTGTGGTCGGGTGTCCTTGCTGTAGAGTCCTGCCCACGGGTGGGGCATTAGGAGGTACCTGCTGCCCCCCTGGAATAAGACCTCTAGAACGAGGAGAGCCACAGGCCTTGAAGAACTGGAGCTCTTTTAAGAAAGAGGCGTCAAAGACGAAGGAAGCCGGGCGCTGCGGAGGTCAGGATGGCACTGCTGGGGGAGGGAGAGCCGGGCTTTCCCCTCCTGCTGCAGAGGCAGGTGGGACTGTGGCAGAATGAGGGCGGAGGCAGGGTGGCTGCAGGGCCTCAGGCAGAGTCAGCAAGGGGGAGAATGACAAAAAGCCAGAAAGTGGGTGGGGGGGGCCATGCGAACAGGCCATCTGGTGTGCAGACAGGGCCGTGGCCTAGGGGCGCATCTTCCTTGGGGAGGCGGCTTACAAGGACAAAGGAGGGACTCTAGCTGTAAGCATCTCTGGATACCCGCCCCGCGGATGTCGGTCAGGAGCACCGGCGGCGTCAGCGGAACACACAGCCAATCCTTTGGCAGCCCCGGATTTCTCACCAGGCTCGAAGGGTGTAGGGTCACTTCCTGGGGGCTCTGTCTGGCACTGTCGGGAACCACCCTGGTGTGGCATGGAGAGCATCATTGGTGCCGAAGCTACAGGCCTGATCGGCCGAGGTTCAAGCCAGGGGACAAGAGAGATGGAAGTACCGACTAGAGTTCTGTCAGGAAGCCTCTATCAAAGGGCAGGTTTGTCAGGAGAAACGTGGTGTCGCTCATGCATGGTAGGTGGTAGGTAGAGACACCAAACAAATGAACCATATCCTATAAAAAGATTTTCAGCCAATAAAAGCAAATGAATGGTTGCAGGGAGGGAAGGAGGAGGCAGTGGCAAAGTAGGGCCAGAGGGGTCAGTCATCTGGTGAGGGCAGAACTGGACTGTTGGCGGTGGGCATATTGGATTCTGTACAGATGCTGATGTGCTAAGATGCCCCCTGAAATCGATATGGTGTCGTGAGGCCATTCCTCCAGTAAAATTAATGGGAGGCAAAATGAAAGCGCCAAAAGTGCAAAAACTGCATAAATTTATAGTCGCAGAAGTTAGCGGCCCGAGGCTTTCACTCAGGCTGGGTCCTGATGAGAAGACCCTTCCGTTTTCAGTGAAAGCAGCGGCCCTGGAAGACCGAGGCCTTCAGACCTGCGCTGCTCTTGTCTTTCTCTCCTGTTGCTTCTGCTAGCAGTGGCGGCGGGGCCTCCCGGCCTTCTCAGTCCTGCGGTGGGTTTGAAGCAGGCCAGATGTTATGTTTGCCATCTGTATGCCTTTGCAGGCTTTTGTTTGGACCAAAGCAGGCCCCCTCGTTGAAAGCATAGGAGTGGCTTTGTTCTTAATTAGAGAGAAACCAGAGATTTCTTTCAGCCTTGAAATAATTGCCTTCTGTCAAGTGATTAAAAACTCTCCAGTGAAGCAGAATTTAAGACTAATCCCCTAAAAATGAAAATTAGTAGAATGTAAAAAGTGATTATTTTTAAATAGGTGTGTGCATGTCTCTGTGTGTATGTGTATATACATATAATATTTATATATGTACATGTATGCATGCACACACACACAGTTTGACACAAATTTTTATGCAGCTGTGTTCACAGTAGCTTATTCACAACAGCCAAAAGGTGGAAACAACCCAATTGTTGGATGATTGGATAGCAAAATAAGGTACACACAGTCCCATGCTGCTGATGCTTCCACTTAGGATGTCTCTTGCTTTCCACGCATTCTGTGGAGACCGCACGTGGAGTTTTGATCTCTTCCTGGACTGTCACGGGTAAACTGCCGTGGCTCAGAGGGCAGTCACTAAATTGCATGAGATGCTCTTGTAACGTTTATCTTGGCGGCAGGGGGACTGAGCTCAGTCCCTCCCCTCCTAGGGTGGAGGATCTGAAAATGAAGCAGTTCCTGCCCTCCGTCAGGCTGCAGTCCAGTCGGGAAAGAAGATAAGCCGGCCTCAGAATGAATGCTGCGAGGCCGGATGATGGGCTGGCTCCTTGCCTAAGAATTGATGGGAAATGGACCTGGTGGCTTCCCGGTCTTTGTCAGAGGTCCATCCCCAGGGCCTCCCACAGCTGCCAGTTTGTCTTATTGCCTTCCTGCTCGTGTGTGAGCAGACCTGAAGAAGGAGAACGCGGGGTGGCCTGGGTGAACTTGCCTCCAGTTTCCCACGGGTGGTGGCCCCCCGGCATGGCGCAGGGGCTCCCCCGAAGCCCGTCTGGAGGATGGCGATGGACAGAGAGCGCGTTTGGGTTTTGTTTCTTCAAGTCACACGATTTCTACAGAAATCTGCAACTACTTCTGCAACTTTTCAACCCAGATTTTTAAAAACAGAAAACAGATGTTGTCTGGGTAACTCTTGTTAGTCCAAATAACAAAATTATGTTTTGTTGTAAGTTTAGTTAATTAGCTTCTATAGCTTCTACAAATTGCTTCTTACAAGCAAGGAAGGAAAAATGTGTTTGAAAACCAGTCTCTAAGTATCTCTAGCCCCTGGGACTTTGGGGAAGTTGTCTGGGCTGGGTTAGAGGGAATTCCTGGGGCCAGGACTGGAAGTGTTTGATCGTCCTTTGTCTTCATCTGGTCTGTGGAGCCCTCGCCCCAACTTCATGTTGGAGAAGAGTCAGTTCTTATGCCAGCTTTTCCCTGAATGCTGTTAAAAGTCTGGGAAGGAAAGTAGGTAGACAAAAGGTCATTGCCTGGAAGCTGATAAGAGGGGCCCTCATGAGCCAGGGTCCTCTGGTTTTCATTGTTTGGGGGGACTTTCATGCCCATTGTCTTTAAAAGGCTCCTCTGGCTAAGAACCTATGCCTTGTGAGAATACAGAATCTGTTTCGTTTGTATTTGAATTCTCTTTTCGCCTTTTTTCCTACCAACTTGGTATAATTAGTTCTGTTTTCTTTTTCAGAAATCCCCCCTGGTAGACATTCCCGTGTTGCAGTTTTGCTACGCTTTCCTCCAAAGGTAACGCACAAGTTCTTAACCACGGATGTTGTTCGTCATCATCAGTCATCGCTTTGATGAGATGCTGACTACTTAGTTCAGAAAATAGCTCAGTGATGCCCAGTCTCTTCCCACAGTGTGGGAACACCCTGATGATCTTATTTTTCCCTCTCCAGAGATCTGATCTGACTGTCTTAAACGCATGATGCCAGCAAAGCATTTATGTGGAATAGTTTGGCTTGTCCTGATGGAGCAGTGACTTGGTCAGCTGCCTCCATACCGCTCAGCACAGGCCACATACATCCCAAGGACCCGGGTTCGTGTCCTGGGCTGGGGAGAACAACCAAGATGTACAACTAAGTAAAAATAATGAAGTGCTTCTTCCCTTCTCCTATCTGTCTGCCTACTCGCCTTCATTTCTGCCTGCACCTTTCCTTTAAAAAAAAAAAAAAATCCAAGTGAGCATTTGGTTCTGACATACATGAGTTTCGTATGTGTATGTATGTATATAAAAAAGGAAATTTTCACACAAGAAAAAAGTGCAACAAATAGTCAAGACTCTTATAAAGAAAGTATTATTTCTTAAAAGAAAGAAAGAAAAGAAAAGGGTACCAGACCATCCGGTCCATGAGGGCAGGCAGGCACCAGGTCTGTTTTCATGGTCTTTTTAACCTCAACTTCTAGCATGATATTGGCATTCAGTATGTGTTGAATGACTATTGTTCAATAAAATGAAAGCCAAAATTGTGACTGTGTCATTAAAAGAAAAAGAAAAGAAGACTAAGCAGATCTGTCAGGCCAGCTTCCCTCTGGGTCTAAAATCGGCTTCTAAACCAGCAGTTGGTTTTGACTTATTCATTGAGCTTGGGAATGTCCTGTTGCTTTTTTCCAATAGGCTCCCAGTGATAACCTTGCAGGAGAACTTTCCGTCCCTGCTGGGTGTGTTCAAGGAATCGGTGCAGCTGAATCTGGCACCGCCGGGATACTTCCTGCTTCTCAGGTAGCCGGGACGGAACGTTGCGTGGTGGCGGTTTTCTGCTGGAGCGCTTGCTTCTGCAGCACTTAGTGAAGCTGGTTGCCTCCCAACAGCGCGCTGAACGACTTGGTCACGCGGACGCCCACCCTGGAAAGCAAGAAGGAACAGAGGGACCTGCAGGTCTGTGTGGGGAGCGCCCCGGCCACCTCGGGAGGGTGTCCCCACATAGCAAAGATGGGGCCCGGATGCTGGGAACAGTGCAATAAAAGTAGTGAAATCAGTTCATAAGCTTTTACATGAGCGGTAATAGCTTATGTGCTTATTTTGAATTAGGATCTACCAGTTTTGTAGGAATTGTAGTTAATATCTTCAGCCTGTTCAGCAAAACCCAAATCTAGCATTTGATCCACTTCATCCAAGTACAACCTGGTACAGTTTAGAAAGATCTAATCAGCTTTGCAGGTGGTCTTTGATATGACCAGCAGACCCAATGAAGTTGTCAGTGCCCCTTGGCTTATGATGGAGCAGAGACCCATCATTGAGTCTCAGACTTGCGTTAGTTCTCAGCTCTGCCGTCCTCTGCTCCCGCCTCTAGAGGGCGCCTCTGTCGGTGCCCTGACCCAGGTTGGTGCTGGTGCCCTGACCCAGGTTGGTGCTGGTGCGCTGACCCAGGTTGGTGCTGGTGTCCTGACCCAAGTTGGTGGTGAATGGAGCAGGCTGCTGCCGGGTTCCCAGACGCTCGCTTGCTCCCCATGTTCCAGATGCAGTAAACCTGTCTCTGTACATGGGTTTCTTTCCTGAAGCAACCCCCCATTGAAGGAACTATACACATTGGAAATTTCCAAATTTCCGTAAAAAAAAATCCTCTCTGGGAGAAGGAAAGTCTCCTCAGAGAAAAATGCTTCTAATAAATAGGAGCAGTGGCGGAGCTAGAAAATCGCTGTTGCGCGGCCGTGTAATCAGTGACTGAGGGCTCTCTGAGTAAAAGTCTTCTATTTAGACTGGGATATGGAGACTTGGCGGCTTTGGCGATATGGCTGGTAATTGTTACTATCCGGGCCCTGGTGGAAAGGTCTCTCCAGTGCCCAGTTCTGAGCCACGTTACGGGGAAATTCAGGTGACGCCATGGTTAAGAAGCAGGCCTGCACCAGAGTGCGGTGAGCAGCGTGGTGACATGGTGGAGGCAGGGTGTGTCGACATAGATCTGCGGAGGGCGGAATCTGCACGTATTGGGAACGACACATTTGAGTTTATTTTAATTTGTAAAACAGCGTTACTGCAATAAAAAAATCGGGGAAAAAAAAAAAAAGCAGGACTGCCCCCCTTTTTATGCATAGTGCGCTCCTAAAGTGACCCCAAAGGCCTTCCGCGCCTCTTGGCCTATAACCCATAGCCGCCCCCTTACCCCTCAGTCCATTTGGGACATTTGCTCCTTGTGGGTGGGGCCAAGTGGGCCCTTGCTTCCCCTCCATGCACCCCAGCCTCCCTCCTGTTTCAGGGTGCGCCCTAGGCGTCTTCCCTGTCCAGTCTCCATGTGTGCAGTCAAGGCTCCTCTAAGCCCTCACCCCCTTCTCGCCATCTTTCTTGCGCCATCATGCCCTCGACCACAGGCTTGCTGAGGTAATTCGGGCAGCAGGCGTGCGCTCTGGCCTAAAGTGCAGGCTGAGCATGGAAGTCAGGGCCATTCAGTTCTCGGGTGTCGTAGAGGTGCGAGGGGTTCCGGAGAGAACCCGCTCAGTGTCTGTCGCTCAGTGTCTGTCTCTGTCCACCCACTGGACCTGATTCTCTTGACAGGGGACAGACTTCCCCTGTCAAGAACTCCCCACTCCACCCCATCGAGTCAGTTTATTTAATTTCATCTCTCGTGACTGGAGGGTCAACAGAAAACTTCCCCCATTAATCTGGGGTTCTTCACAGGCTGAAGGAAGGAACAAATTCACATGAGGCATGATTAGTAAGAGAAAAAGCCAAATTTAATACCTTTCATGTGCAGAGTCGACATGGTGGTATATTCTGAGGTCGCTGGGACAGACCAAGATTCCTGTCCTGGGCTGAGCCCTGGGAAGGGGACCTGGGGTCTCAGGGGAGACAGAAGGGGGTCACCAGTGGCCAGGAAATAAGCTTCTTAGCTAGAGATGACTTTTTATAGCTATACTATGTTTTGGATTAAGACCTTCCCACTCTGCATTCTTCTAGAGAGTAAGGACGAAAGACCATTCCAGATGAGGCGAAGGCCTGGGGGTAGCAGATGGCGTCTTTGTGAAGGGAAGGGCTGCGGGGTGAGAAGAACAGAAGCTTCTCCTTTGCCTATGGGGCTGTCCTCCCTCTCCTTAGTCCTTCTTGTCAGAGAGGGACATCCACGGAGACCAACTCTGAGAGACTTGGGTCTTCGGTCTTATCTCCTTCATTTGATTATTGAAGGGCACACTTCTAGCAAGGACCCATGGTCCTAAAGAAACAGAAAATGAAGCTGCTGGATGCCATATGCGGCTATGTCTCCTGTTTCTCTGTCTCATTAACTGGCCAGGACAGTGGCTGCCAGCCACGTGTGCTGCTAAGCACTCACGCCTCTGCTTCCAGAGGCAGCAGAAAAGGGTGCAGAAGCTCAAGCTGTGTGCTGATTACCTGCTGATAGTATTTTGGGTGAAACATTATTAACCTGTTTCTTTTCCCCTTTTACTGTGGCTCCAAGAAAACACCATTTTGCCTACATGGTCCCGGTGTGCTTGTGTTTTATTTTTTGTGGGACGGGGCTGCTGTTGGCCTTCAGTTTCTTTGCATTGACTTCCTTTTTCCTGTTTCTCCTTATTCCTCTCAGGAAGTCACTCAAAAAGTTCTGGAAGCTGTGGGGAACATTGCTGGCTCTTCCTTGGAACAAACCAGCTGGCTCAGCAGAAACCTGGAGGTGAAGGCCCAGCCTCAGGTCTCCCTGGAAGACTCTGAGGCTGAGGAAGATCCCTGCGGTATGTGTGGAATGTCAGAAGGGTGCTCGCGGTGGCCCGTGGTCTGTGACTAACCCAAAGGCTCGTGGCCGACGCCCGTAGGAGCATATTCAATGGCACCGGGTTTTGAGGAACAGAAAAAGCTTTATTTCAAGGTTGACCAGCAACAAGACAGGAGGTTAGACTCAAATTTGTCTCCCTGATTGGGGTTGGGGGAAGATTTTGCAGGCTGGAGAGACAGGCTGAGAACAAAGAAATTCCTGCTTGACCTGCGCCGACTGGTCAGTTGCCACATCTCCCCTGTGTGGTGGGCTCTGCCGCCGAAACCAGTTCTCCTTGTTGGTGGAGAGTTTTTTCCCCCGCTACGATCTTGATCCCTACAGGGCAGAGGGAGGACAGTGACTTAGTTTGGGGTGTCCTTGAGGCCACCTCTGCACAGGCCGTCGTCAGGTAACTTGGGTTCAAACCGCCCTGCATCTGCGATGTACCTCACATTCTTAAATCACACTCCTGACAGCCGAGTCAAAACAAGGAAACACCACCAGTTGGCACGACTCGTCCCCTCGCCAGCTCGCTGAGTCGAGCCGGTTAGAAGCAGAGTTAGCATTTCTGTCAGCTTGTTTACCCTGGAACTGTTTTCACTGCTTACAGCCTGAATTGTACGTGTGGTAAACAGGACCCCACTCACAGTGTCCCAAGTAACACCTGTTAAACCCCACTAACTTCCCCGGGTAATTTGCATGGACACCTGATCAGCGTGGGATAGAGTACGAGAAATTGTGTTTTTCATTTTGTGGAACTGTAGAAAGAAAGCTTAGTAACCCCACACACTGTTGTCAGGCTGTTTACATTGTTTGTTTATTTTCCAGCTAACACGCCCTTGCCCTCCGTGAGCCTTTGCATTCGTTGCTGCCTAGGGTGTGAAGATTCAGTAATGGAGGCCTCAGAGCCGAGGCCCCCAGCCCCACTGTCAGTCGCGTTGTTAGCCTGAGAGCGCCCCACGCAGGTCCTTCAGCCCATGTGTAAGAGAAGCATGAGGAACTCGGCAGACTAAAGGTTTAGTGGGAAATTAACTGAAGTGGCAGGAGACGTAGTGCACGTCTCGGGGTGACCAGAGACAGGCTGGGTTCAAGAGGACACTGTCTCACTCCTTTGTAAAGGGAGCCTTTTGCTCTCGCTCCCTGTGCCCACCCCTGGGGGGCTCCCAGGAAAAGTGGTGATGATTTCTGGACATAGATGTTCCCTTTATTGCATTTACCCCTCACCCATAACTCGCTGCTATAATGAGCTTCGTGCGTGGGCCCATCTACAGCGCGATGTTTAGCAGATGATGACGAGGCGTCGCTTGCCCCAGGGTGCTGGCCGCAGTGGTCAGTGCGCCTGTGCAGCCGATCGCTTGCGGCCAGCTGCACCCTGCTGCCTTTTTGGGTCTGTTTCTTGGCGTCAAGAATGTATGTGCTGCTCTCCAGTTGATCAGAATTTTATCTGACCATCGCAGTGTCTGGTCTACTGAGGTGTCCCCCCACTTCTCCGTCCCAGCCCCCACAGGCCACCTACCTCGTAATAGCTTCCTAGGGACATGCTGGGGAGACTTGCAGAGGAGACTGTCAGTTATTCTTAGGACTACCGATCAGCCAGGGACTCTTGAGTCTGAATTAAATGCCATCAGGTTGACTGTCAGCTGTCCGTGTGCTCACAACCACCAGACAGCTGTCAGTCAGGCAAACCTTCAGTTAGTAAACCTACTGTTTGAAGGAGAAGCTGGGCTGAGTCTTTGGAGTGTCTCAGTGGAGGGCTAGGGATGGCGTTTATGGGGCTTCCCGACCTTGGCTAAGCTTTGTGTGGCACATCTTTCTTGGCGAGCTGGCTGGGATCGGGCGGTGTTACTGATGAAATACCTCTGGATTGTGGGCCCGGGAGGGGACACGGGTCCAGAAGTGAATCTTGATGAGCAAGCTGCTGGTTTTGATAAGGAAACTGCTTTCATTGGCTTACGGTTATGCTTCTAGGCTCAAGCATGTTGTGGAACATGTTGCTGGTTCCCTGTATGATTTTTGTTCGTTTGCTTTTTATTTCCGTTTTTCCCTCTCATCTGGCTCCTGGGGTGAGAACCTAGGTTCTTGGGCTTTCTCTGCCTTAGACGTCTCAGTCACCTGTGCCACATGGGTGTGTAAGTGTAAAGATCTAATTGACTTTATTAAATGATTCATGAATGAAGCAGTCTGCCATCCAGCCCGCTCGCTTACATTTGAAGCATGGGCCCGGAAACACGGGCCTGGTGCCGCTGAGACCCTCAGTCCAGCTGGGTGCCAGCAGCAGGGTCTCTGCTGAGCCTCCCAGGAGGCAGTGGCCAGGAGCTAAAAGCCCAGTTATTGGACTTCTGCCTCAGCCTGATCTTTGTTGATGTTGCTACTGAAGCTCCTTATCTCTGTTACCTGAAAAGCTGCTTTAAGAAGGTTTTTGAGGGATCTGTGGGCCATTTCTCAATTTTTGTAGTTTGAAATGGTAGAGATAATAAAGAGATTATAGGAAAGATTATAAGCACAGGTCACATATACAAACTCCCTGAAAGTAGTTGGGTGTCTGAGATATGATTGTGATGGGAAGTACATGCTCTAAGTATCGGACAGTTGCAGGTGGAGAGCACTGTCGAGACTGCTCTAGGGACGCTCTGTTACTTATTTGCTCCTGGGACAGTTTATGTAAGTATTGATGCTTCTGTGCTGCCAGAGTAAGACACGACCTCACAAATACTAGTTGCAGGTTCCACGCGGGCTCTGTGACTCACAAGTTGCTGGAGCCCGGGTTCAGCTTCAGAGGGGCCGCGGCCGTCTTCTCTGGAGCAGCGGCTGCAGCGAGGAGCCCTGACTGGCGAAGAGCTGGGCGTCCGACGGGACACCGGCCAGCAGTTGCTTCCAGCCATCACCGCGCGAAACGTCGTAGGGTCTGCGTTGGAGCCTGGGCGACTGACATGTCTGAAGTGGGAGCCCCCTTTATAGCCTGAATCCACAGGCGCTCACTTGGGAAATTTGGGGTTCTGTTACCACATCTTAACGTTCATTTTACACTTCACACTTTAACACACATCGGTGAGTCAGGACATCGCTGACGTCTTATCTGTCACTAGACATAGGTTTACTCTCTTTACTAAACACAGGCAGGTTCTAAACACGCTTCTTCTGAGCTTGTAATGGTAACATAGTATTGCGTCTGAATATTTCCAACAACTTCAGGATAATATTATAACATTGGGCCTGAGGGAAAAGTGCTTAAACAGTGCTCCATTTGAGAGAAAGAGACCAGCCAAGAACAGGGAACATGAAGACAGACGTGCAGACCAGCGCTGGCTCTGGCCACCCAGGCTGAGGGAAGGACAGGTGCCCTGAGGGCACAGAGACAGCAGCGTCAGTGTTAAGGCTGGTGGGCATTTACAGCCTGCCCTCGAGTAAGGCCCGGGCCGGGTGGGTCGGAAGCAAAGGCTGAAGCGGGGCTTGGGGATTATTGGGAGGACAATGGGTGGAATAGGGGTTAATAGGCTCTGAATTCAGAGACTGCGAGAGAGATAGGAAAGAGGCAGTCAGAGAAAGTGGAGAGCTTGAGGCTTAGAGCAGAGATAAAAACAAGCTTGAAGGAGTTTCCCAACCAATTTCTGCTGCGGTGGCAAAAAATATCCAAATTACACCGAATAGACGGATTGAGGGTGGCATTTGGGGGCCACAGTGACCCAGGGAGCTTGCATTTGGGGGCGTTTCAGGAGGGGGATCTGCCGGTGGAAGGAGGCACTATCTGGAGGATAATCTGTTAGTGGTGGGTTAGTTGCTAGAGGGGGCTTAGTTTTAGGAGGCTTTTTTGTTGTAGAGGATCTGGAAGGTGGTGACAAATGACACAGAGAAGGGCGAGACTACAGGTCCAGAAGCCTGAATGTAGAGAGCCTCAGCCCACTTAACGATAAACCAAAAAGAATTGTCAAGGTTAGTCAGAATTTGGATATTGAACGTGCCACTTTCTGGCCATGAAATGAGTGTGTTTCCCATGAGTTTACAGGAAACTGTGAAAATGAGGCCAGAGAAGCAACACAGGGTGAGACTGACTATCCCGACCAGACTCCCAGCGAGAGGGCCTGGAGTGAGTGAGATGGCGGGACTCGCCCAAGGCGTCCCCAAGGAAAGCCACCACCAGAATGTGGAGAGTTGCGACTGAGCGCTCAGTTTTGACATGTCGGCTGGATGCTGAGAGTGGGGTCTGGGTGACCCAAAACAAAATGCTCAGAAACCAGTGCGGTGGGGTCGGGAAGGGAGACCCACCCTTTGAATCAGTGTCTGCTGTTGCATGATGATCTGTTGCGTGTCAGCAAGAGGGAGCCGTGGAGAAAGCGTAGGGACTCCAGCCACAGTGCTGTGACCTGAATGACTCGGGGGTTCAGATCGGGACCCCTGAGACCCCCTGAGAGGCCCTGAAGGGCGAGGGAGTAGGCAGTGGGCCTCTGCCGGGTGTCGGATCCAAGTCACAGCACCATAAATGTGGGGTTCAGGTCACTCAGAGAACCCACAGCAGAGTCAGGCGAGTGAGCAAGCAGAGATTTAACTGGAGGGTAAAGGGATGGAGCCCACCAAGGGAGGTCCAGGCCCCGTGGGTTCAGGGTCGCTCCAGATACAGACAGGTGCAGCGAGTAACCAAGTTGGGGTTCATTAGTGGGGAGCAGAGAGAGAGGATAGAGCCAGCCAAGGGAGGCTGAGACTCCGTTCACCATGCTGGCGGCCTGGGTTTTTAATGAAAAAACCCACATGGGGAGAAAGGGGGATGGAGAGAGGGTCATCAGACCAGGTTTCAGGTCCTGATGGGCAAGGTGATATTGTCCTTTGACGTTATTGTTGGGCTTCTTCAACTGGCGCCGTTCCTTTGTTCCTTTGTGCAGAGGGTCCATCCTGGTCATTACTACACGTGGGACACATCCCGCATGTCAGACTCGGCTGTGGGCTTTCCTTTTCTCTGGATGATTGTGTTTCATTTCTTGGCTGGGTGGCCAGGTGGCACCAGGGACAATTCACTATCCTGTTACCTGAACTTTAAAGCCTAAGGCTTGCTCTTGTGGGGGTCCTGACAGAGTGGGCTTAGCCAGGAAGACTGAAGACCACCGTGACTGAAGCTTAATGAGTGGAAGAAGGCCGGGGAGGTGGGCCCTGAAGGTCATTCCCTTGACACAAGGCAGATCTGAAGTTCGGATTTTGTCCCACTGGCTGTAGGAAGCCATTCAAGTATGTGTAGAGCAGTCCGAGCAGCTTATTAGTCTCTAGAAAACATCACTTGGGCGGCCACGAGTAATAGGAACAGAACTGGAAGTTTAGTGAAAAGGATTTCAAAACAGGGCTGGGTCGATGGAGAAGGGTGGACTAGAGAAATGCAGCGTCATCCGAAGTCGCTGGTGATGTATGTGGTGGTGGGGAGAAAGGCAATCAAGAATGACTTAGTTGTTCAGCCTCTGCATTTACTGACATGAAGAAGACTGAAGAAGTATTTTTTGGTGAGAGAACGTGAGCTGGATTTTATATTAAATTTGAGAAGTCTGGAAAAGAGAAGGACTCAGTGACGATGATCGAGTGGCCACTGTGGAGTGGTCACCGGAGGTAGGACAAAGGCTAAGGGAACATGTCGTGGCGAGTCTGAGAGTTTTCAGAAGAGGGAACCCCATGGTAGGCTGCTGAAAAGCTGAGCAAGGACTCAGAGCAGAGGTCATCCGCGTGAGCGTGTGGGATGGGACGGGAACGTTGAATGGGAACGGGGAGGACGGGAGGAAGAGGAGTGGGGGTAACTCCTTGAAGCCTCGTTGTTAGTGAGGGAGGGGGAAGCCAAGTAGAACTATGGGTCCAAGGATGACTTTAGTTTGGTCGTTTTCCAGGGGGAGTGTGTCAAAGAGTGGTCACATCATGGACCAGTGCATCACAGAGGAAGAAGTTAACTACCAGAGAGAGAAAGACAGGGCGCAAAATCTCTGATGGCCCTAGAGCCAGGATTAGTGTCCTCAGTGGACTTACTGTCCTTTCTCGGGGCCAGGGACATGTCTATTAGAACGGGAGACAGGGCAGAGGATATGGACCAAATGTTCTAGGATAATAACTCATTGTGGTAAAACTGAGAGAGTGCTCATTTGATTACAATCATTTTCTCAGTAAAATATGAGATGGGGCCGTCTGCTGAGAAGGGAAGAGTATCGACGGTTGTGAAGAAAGGGCGTAAAAAATTCCCGGGAGATTGGGAAGGCCAGCATTCCATCTGGAACGTGTGGTTGGAGAATCTGGTGGCATCGGGTTCTTTCAAGGGCCCTGATTCGCGGTGGTGAAATAAAGTGAGATCGGTTTTATGGTGGTTCGGCTCTCCCACAGCCCTGAGCACCTACCGCTGCACAGGCAGGTCGTGGAGTTTAGTCAGCACCACATCTTTCTAGGTGAGAAGTACAGAGCAAGAGAAGCAAAGAGTTAAGGGTATTTGCAAGATAGACGATAGAACGATAGACCACAGGTGTAGGTGGGGAGGTAGAGAAGTGAGGTCCTGGAGGAGCTGATGGGAAGTGAAGGGTGTCCTCGGGGGACTGCCGGCCTGTACAGGATTCAGGAACTTGTGCAAGCAGCAGTCGGCTCAGTCAGCAGGAAAGATAAGATAGGGTCCGAGTGGGGTACTGGAAAGGAAGATTGTGCATGTGGCGATTTTGGAAATTGGTCAGTCATGGGCATGCTACCCAGTGACATTGGGTGACCGAGCTGGAGCAGAGGAAAAGGTGTTGGAAGAGAGAAGGTCCAGGAGCTCAGAGCTCAGATCCTAGATGGATCGTCCAAGGGGATGTTGAAGTTGGAAGAATGATCACGAGACCAGAAATGGGGAGGAAGACAGAGTTGAGTCGGGGTTAATTACTCTTTTTAAGTAGATGTTATTGAAGGGATATTGCATTTTGACATGAGCTAATTTTGAGGCTGACGTATTAGCGAATTTCCATCTGCATGGAGCACGGTAGGTTTACCAGCATTTCTTCTCTCCCTTTCACTTTACAATGAACTCCCTTTACCCCATTAGAGCTCTAGTTTACTGGGCCAAAATGTCCAGCTTCATAGTGGCTGACATTGCGCCCTTAATGGAGAAGCAAAAGGTGGGGAGCTCGTGACGCACGTCCACATGGCACTGAGCGGGCAGTCAGCGGCGACCCACCCACATGATGGAAACACACGCCTCTGTCTGTCGCAGATGCTGTGGCCTCGTCGGCGATGGTGTCCGCCTCGGCCCCTTCAGTGTACAGCGTGCAAGCCCTGACTCTCCTGGCAGAGGTGAGTGTGCGCCTGGCTCGTCGGCCCTGTGAGGCGAGAGCCAGCCCGAATCGAGGCACGTGGGTGCCATTCTCACCGCAGAGCGTGGGCTGCACCCGAGTTCTAGTGCTTCTCGAGCACTGACATTGAGTGGCGCTTGCTTCTGAAGTTTCTGTTTTCTTTCAGGTCTTGGCCTCTCTCCTGGACATGGTCTATCGAAGTGACGAGAAGGAAAAGGCGGTGCCTTTGATCTCCCGTCTGCTGTACTATGTCTTTCCTTACCTGCGCAACCACAGGTAGAGCTGTCTCCTCTGCTGCCCCCCTGCCCCCCCGCAGGAGAGTGGGCCGGTGGTCTTCCTGCTCTGACCCTGGCCTCTCCCTGCCCCCCAGCGCCTACAACGCCCCCAGCTTCCGCGCCAGCTCGCAGCTGCTGAGCGCTCTGAGCGGCTATGCCTACGCCAAGCGGGCCTGGAAGAAGGAAGCTCTGGAGTTATTCTTGGGCCCCGCCTTCTTTCACATGGATGCGTCTTGCGTGCAGTAAGCAAGCCTGGCCTGGTAGAAACGTGTTCTGATTCTTCACGTCTATAAACTGTTTTCGTTTAAGCAATTCCTTCTCCTTCCTGGAATGGAAGTAACTAGTGTCCACCCAAATCAGAGGACATGGCTGCCCCTACCCTTATGTTAGCTGTATATTCAAGAGGAAGGAATTAAGTCTTTTCAAAGGTGAAGAGTCCTTTTGTTGTCAAAAGAAACATGTCCGGGAATTGAGAGGATGCTTTTCCTGAAGATGTAGTGGGGTTCCCGTGCTGCTTGGTCTCGGCCACTTGATCTTCTGATCTCTACATATTTGACCATCCTTAAGATGACACAAGCCCGCTGGGGACACTGCAGGGTCCTCATCCCACTTCCCTGATTTATACCCTAAGTATAAATCACCAGGCGCAGAGCACGGCGACGCCCATTGCACCACAGATGTGCGATGCGCCCCGCGACCGTGTTCCCGGAGGCACCGAGACCGTGCCCTGCCCGAGACCGTGCCCCGCTGGCGAGCAGGCCCTCTCCGATGGCGGGGAGGGTGGGGAGGGGCCGCGAGTCTGAGCGGCTCCCGCCTGTGAGCTGTCGCAGATGACAGCTCTGGAGTTTGTCCTCACTGTGTGGCCATCGTCCTGGGTGGGCGTGCTCAAGGGCAGCCCTGAAAAAGCCGGGGCCCCCTGCCAGTGTCTGCTCCCCCTTAGGGTAAGCAGGAGGATCACTGATCGCCTATGGGACTCGTGCCCGGGGTGAAGGTTTTACTTGAAGCTTTTGGCTTAGTGCTCCCTTTTATAAAAACTGTCCACCTCACAAACTTCTTTTTAGAAAGCGGTTTTTAATAGATCTCCACGGGGCATTCTTTTTTGATGCTTTTAATCAGGCTATTCTCCTTTACATATTTGATTAATTTTGCTTTTTTTCAATATCCAGTTGGAAGTCCATTATTGATCATCTCCTGACTCATGAGAAAACAATGTTCAAAGATTTAATGAGTAAGTTCTGTGTTACATACACGTAAGTCACGCTTTGCGGACCGATGCCATCTAACCAGCTTGGACCCCTCTCAAACCTTCGGGGTTTTGTTTTTTGTTGTTGTTGTTTTTCCTTCCCTTAGCCCCGAATGTCGAACCCCAGTCCCTGGCCTTTACCTGGCCGGCACCTCAGTCTCCGAGCACAGGGCTGCGCCCCCACTAAACCTCCCAGAGCCACTTAAGACACAGACGAATGTGATGCTGTTCATGCCAGACTGAGTGGCTTCAGCCTGTTGACAGGAAACCACAGCAGCCCCTTCCAGAGCTGTGTAGGACACACAGATTTCTACGCTTCTAACAGCAGCGTAGCATAGTTTCTGAGGAGTGCTTTTCTGCATCTCGTATCCCTCTAATACCTGTCATTGAGTGTCGTTAAAGAAATAGGCATTTTTACAATGACTGTGAATAGCCCTGTGCCCTCGCTCAGTTCAGACCAGGATTTCATCTGGGCAGAGTAACGATGCCAGTGCGAACATCCCCCCCAAGTGTACATTTCTCACTAATGGAGCATATCCACTGTATTTTTCTAGACATGCAGAGCAGTTCTTTAAAACTCTTCTCCAGTTACGAGCAGAAAGCCATGTTGCTGAAGCGCCAGGCTTTTGCCGTCTTCAGTGGCGAACTTGACCAATATCACCTCTACCTTCCTCTGATCCAAGGTGAGAAGGCCCCCGACGCACGCTGCCCAGCCCCATACCCAGCCGGACCCAGCCGAGTGGGCCGGCCGCTCGGCCACCACGCTGTAGGCAGAAGGGAGATCAGCAGGGCTGATCGTAGAAGACCCTTGGAAATTCATCAGTCAATCTGACACTTAAAAAAATATCAGTTTTCATAATGCCGTTCTTTTTTTTTTTTTTTCTCCTCTCCTGACCCCGGTCTTGAGCCTGGTCCTTGGCTTTCCAGGGCCTGCAGCTTAGTTACTGAGTGACAGTGGTGTGCCGTTAGTCATTCTTCATCTGTCTAAAGGGAAGGTGCAGCAGGCAGGAAGAGGAGGAGAAGCACTTCATTTTATTTAATTGTTCATCTGGGTGGTTACCCCTGTTATGGCAAAGCCTCCAGACAGTGAGAAGACTGACAGCCGGGCACTCAGAAAGGCAGAGAAAACAGCACTTTATTGCAAGCACCGGTGCTGGCCCAGGGGTACTGTTACCCAAAGCTGAGTGACAGGAGGTGTAAAGGGGAGCTCCTTTTATACTCTGAGGTAGAGATTCATCCCCTTGGCTACAGGCGGTTTCTACTGGCAACTCTTTATCAGTTACATACAGCTGCAGGTTAGGGAGGATGCTTGTGCGTCCTTGGTCATGATAACAGGACATAGTTACAGCCTCCGTAGTACCAGGGAAGATTCCAGGCAGACTAACTTCTGCACTGGGGTCGGTATGGTTTTCTGCCATACCCTGGCCCCGGGACGGACCCTGGGTCCTTGGGATGTGTGTGGACGCTGAAGCCTGCTGAGGGTACTGGCCTAACCACTACGCGGCCAGCGGGTTCAGTCTTACGAGCGTTTGCAGACGTCTGGCCGCACTTCCTCAGCGTTGTCATCTGCAGTCAGGACACTTGAGGTTCACAGCGCTGACCAAGGCCACTGAGAGGGCAAGATTTTGGAGTAGTTGATAGTTTCTTAAACATTTTTTTCATTTCTTCAAACTCGCTTCAGTCTTTGCTTCTGAAATGAATTGTGAATGCTGTGCACGGTTTTAAACAGCACAGTGAACGCGCTGTTTTCCTTCACCCTCCTCCAAGACAGGAAAGAATTCTCAAGTAGAAATGTGTTTTCCTCCAGACTCAGCCCAATGGGATCAGATAAAAGGTAACATTATGCAAGCTAGTGCAGCATAGAATTCTACAGATACCTGAATTATGACATAAATCTCTTTCAGGAGTCGAGTAAGGTATAATTTTCCACACAACGCAGTCACCGTTTTTGGTTATATAGGTCTGTGATTTTGGGTTAACACGTACAGCCATGAAACCAGCACCGCTGCACTCCAGAGACAGAACATTGCCATCACTCTAGAAAGTTCCCTCATGCCCTTGAAAAGTCATCCTCTTACCTTACCGCCATTAACCTATTTCCTGTACATACAGTTTTTGCCTTTTCCAGTGTGAGCAACTAAATGGAAATAAAGATGCTTCTTTCTCCTTCCTGCTGCACCTTTCCATTAAAAGAAAGAAAGAAGCTCAAAGCAATTTGTTTTTTAAAAGCCAAAGTACTGTTTCTCTCTGTTGAGAGACCAGAGGCCCCCACTGGGGATGGGAAGTTGGGAGGAGCCGCTGTCCCTACACTCAGCACACAGCGCTTCCATCCTTAAGTCTGCTCTGTGTCCTGTGTGGCTCAGCTCTGTGTTTACCTCCTGATGCTCAGATGAGCAGCCACTTGAAGTCGTGCAGCGCACCTCCCCACGAGAGCTGGGGGCGGGCAGGCTGGTGTCACCTCTGGGGAGCGAGATCTCAGCCTGAGCGGGGTGGGCAGTGAGTGGTCCCGCACTGGACAGGGCCCTCCTGGGGCTTCCTCCAGCTCTCAGGGGCTCCCGAAGCTGGTACGGTTTAACACTCAGTGAACAAAGGAACATAAGAGATGGAAGACAAGTAGGGATTCTAAAACAGATCCTCTTGGCTGAAGAATGATCTCATGAATTTAAGATTTTATCTGAGCAACTCTTTGGCACATGCCCTATGTATTTTTTTTTTTAATACTTTCTATTTTGAAATAGATTGATCACACAGAGTTGCCTGAGTAGGACCGAGTTCCACTGGTCCAGCTTCCCATGTGATGGCATCTCAGTGGGCACAGTCCATTCTCACAAGCAGGAGATGGCTGTCGGCACACGGGTTTAACTCAACGAGAGAACTTTCATACTCCAGGCAATCTGTTTGTGTAGATCGTATGTGTGTTCAGCTGCATGAAAGTGTCACTTACATTCTTGTAGTTGGGGTGCAAAACTCTACCCCACAAAGCAGCTGCCTCCTGTCATTCCCTCCACCCGCACCCGGCCCTGAGCCCTAGAAAGCTCTGTCTGTTCTCCACTGTAATTTAGTCACTTTGACAAAAACATAAATACATATAAATGGGATCGTAAAGTATCTAAGCTTTTGAGATTAGCCTTTTTCCTTCCAAAGGCAGGTAGGGCACATCCTTTGTTGCATCAAGAGTTTGGTCCTTTTTAATGAATAATATTCCATGTTCTGAATCTTCCAACTGGTGTTTATTAACTGATGAATATTTGGGTTACTTCCAGTGTTT